>VYYI01000826.1:0-25190 GCA_021029175.1 Bilobella aurantiaca
TCTTACATCAACCAAAAAGAAACTGCATGATTAGTAAGGTACCGATAGCTCTGCCTCTGCGTTCCAACTTGGCACTGGCAGTACACACTTTGACAGAGACCCCGGCCGCATATTTTCAACACACAATTATTTAGGTTGAGTAAATTTCAGGTAAATTGAGGTAAATACTCACTTGCAGCATTTTTTAAACCTAATGAGAATTTGCAGAACATTTTGTTTATTAAAAATCAAACAAATCTCCAGAGAAATTTGTATTTGGTTCACTCCCTTTGCCCCTTCTCACTATAGTTTCTTTCTTCAAATGGCTTCGAAGCGTGGAATAATTTTTAAGTTAGTTCAATTTAATTAAACGTTCGTAGGAAATTAAGCTGGAGGTCCCTTAAGTGCTCATATGACCTTGGACGTGCTTGTTTGTCTATTCTTCTGTAACAAAATAAAATTGTAGTTTGGGTTCTGAATCAGATTCTCTTGCTTATTGTGAGTGGTTGAATATTTATGCTCTTTAATTTTTACTAAAAAATGCCAGCAGAGGTATTTTCCATGTTAAGCATATCACTCACTTACAATGTCAAAACTGTTAAAAAAACGGTTTTTACTTAATACTAAAGTGGTTCTTAAGCGAGCAAATTCTTAACAAGTTAGTGCGAATTGCTTCCTCAACTTCCTTAACTTTGTAATAGGTTTACCTGTAATTAGTAGGTACGTTAGTGAAATACTCCATTCAAAATTCATAAGAAATTGAGTTTGAAGGTGAGCGAGTTGCAAGGATTGCCCTTCCCCTGAACAACACAACGCAATTGACCAAAATAGTAAGGCTTCCACATAAGGAAGTGCCACACATTTCCATCTAATTCGCGTACAACAAAAAATTCATTGGAAAGGGCATATCCTCCTTCTGGGGATATGGATATTCCAGTTTTAAAATAAAGCGGAAATTGACCATACTTTTGCTTTTAGTCAATGTCCAGAAATCTAGGTTGACACTCAAAACACGGACTGTCAATTGCCGAAATTTTTGAAAATTTACTACTTTCAGTTACTAAATTGCACAAAGCTCAAGTTTGTGGCTTAAAATGTAAACGTGATAAACTTTTATTGGTCTTTAAACCAATTGAGCAGGCTTGTTTAGTGACGTTTGCTTGAAGATTTGTTGAAAAAATGATGATCCTGGAATGGTTTTGGAGTCCATCAATTTGGCTTCCTCCAAAATTGACTTGGAATGATTTTAAAAACCCGAATGAAGCTGGAGTTCGATTTCCAGAATTCAGCGCCTTGTTCTATCCCATTCCGTGTGCTGTGATTCTTTTATGTGTAAGATACCTTGTTGAACGGTAAGCGCTTAACGTGAAAAATTGCACAGTGAATATTAATGTTTGGATTTTGTTTTTGAATTCTGAAGCTACCTGTTCCTCCCATTGGGGCGGAGCCTGGGAATTGACAAGGAGAAGAAGCAACCTCCTCCAAATCCAATTCTGGAGAAGTATTTTATTTCAAATCAGGGCTGCTTACAGTTAGATGGCCCAACATTAAAGCGATTAAGCGATTCAAGCCAATTGAGTTCTACAAGTATTCAGCGTTGGTTTCGGAAGAGAAGTGCTGTTAAACGTGCAACCAAACTCACGAAATTTTCGGAAAGCTTGTAAGGTTACAAACCGAAATGAACTAATGGCTCTGAAATTAGACAAACATTTTATTTGTACCATTAATCAGACAAACGTCAAACTTAATTGAATTTAAGATGGAGAGCAAGCTGCTACACAATTAACTTTGCAGTTGGCCTGGTTGTTCTGTGGGACAAACCTTGGCTTTGGGATTTGTCACGTTGTTGGTCTAACCACCCATTTCATGTAAGTCGGCTCCAAGGAATTCACAAATTAATTTATAATAATTAACTTTATAATAATTGAATAATCAACTTGTACATCATAGGATCTGACGGATGATCTTCAATTTTACTATTTGGTGGGAGCGAGCCTTTATACGTCCTTTGCCCTATCCCAATTTTTCGATGTTCAGCGCAAGGACTTTTGGGAAATGTTTATTCATCACGTGACGACGCTGCTACTTTTGGCGTTAAGCTGGATGAGCAATTTCGCTCGCGTAGGATCTATAGTGTTGTTCCTTCATGATTGTGCTGACGTTCCACTCGAGGTTAATAGTATTTTTTTTATATAAACTTTGTTTTTAATTATTTTTAATATTTTAAGTAATTAATATTTATTTTAAATATTATTTTTCGATTAGTTTGGAAAAGTTTCAAACTATGCAAAGAAGAATGGAGTTTGTGAAATATTGTTTGGCATATTTGTATTAATTTGGATACTGACTCGCCTCATCTATTTTCCGTTTTACATTCTATACAGGTAAGAGTTTAGTAGCTATCGTTTCGAGTTAGAAAAATACAAAACTAATTTGTGTAATTGTAATTAATGACATTCAATAATGTTAGCATCAACTTTGAGGCCCAGAAGCAGATGGAAACATTTCCGATGTTTCAAATCCTGTCCTATTTGCTCATCGTCTTGTTCTGTCTGCACATGTTCTGGACATGGTACATTGGGAAAATGATAGCAAGGGCCATCAATAAGGGCTCATCACCGGCGGAACAAGATTCAAGGAGCTCTACAGAATCCAGTGAATCAGGCAGTGAAGACGACACGACAGCTTCCAGGCCTGCTCCCTCCAAAAACAAAATTCATTGACGCATGCTTCTTGACACAAGTATCGAGAAGTAACCTTTATGAACCTTCCAAGTTTTTTGTTAGTGGATTTGTCGTTGTCGCAAATTTTATTTAATTTAAAGTGCCAATAAACTAACAATTTTCCTGGCTCAGCGACACTTTTGAAACTGATGAAGGCATTAATAATTGAGCCATTGATGCATCAATGCTTTTCCAGGCATCTTTTAAACTGAAAGGAATTGGGACATCGTTAAGACGCTGGTCAGATCGCTGGAGAAGTTTCTGTGGATCTAAAGCCAGAGCACAGCTCTATGGCAGCCTAAAACGTTTGTAACTTCAAATTAATCTCAAGCGTCACCAAATCATGGATTTAAAAACCAAGCTCGGAGGAGTGAGCAATGGTTGCGCTTACGCTGACGCGCTTGGAGTGATGAATTTTAATTCCAATAATGATTTAGCTTGTTACAAAATTATTTCCACAACTGAAACGAAATTGATTTCAATGAAGAAGTTATAATATCTGATGTCGCTCGCAATGTACCCTTTCACGGCACTCTCAGCGACATACTCTCCACACACACAAAATGTCAATTTTCGCCTATAAGGATTTCTTCGTTAATAATCATAAATCTTGTAAACTTCATCTTTATTAAATAGTTATCGTTATTATAACGAATGATTTAAGCTCAGAAAGGTTTAGCTACATCATTTTGGGTCAAATTATTTTAAACTAATCAGTTTTCTAATTTTGCGTTATCCGTGTTGAAGCCAACAATGACATTTCCAAAGGCAGAGTTATTGAGGAGTCAGACTAAAGTAAATACAGTAAAAAAATTTTTAGTTTGACCTTTGACATCTGACCTCAACGAGTTGTTAAGCGCATCAGGCTCACAAACAAGGCGACATTAACATGGCGCATGCGCATCTTGGATCCAATCGCATTAGTTCTCACACTCTTCCACCTGTTATAAAAGTTGTAAACAAAAGACAGCTGTTCCCACTCTAATTGACTCCTCTTGAATAAATAATGAGGATCTTAAGTTTATTTAATTAACGAATCCTTTATTTGTTGACTATTGTGAATTAAACTGATTAGCAGGGCATATCACAATTCGCTGATCGCTGATTTGGACTCTCATTATCAATTGTAAGAAGATGAGCAAATATGGAAGCGAAAATTACTCCTTCGAGTATCGTGAGTTGCAGGTAATTTGCTCATGCACAGAAACTGAGAGTCTCGATCAACTACAAATATGATTTATGCTGTACGCAGGCTACAACTATGTCAGTTGACAGAAATGGATTCTACGCCTTGCTTGCTGGGTTCGTCCTTAATATACCTAGTGTGTCAACGATGAGCTGAATAAGTTATAATCGTAGAATTCACATATTTCAGGCGGAAGTACTTAGCGATATCGAATTTGGAAAAGAATGAAATTGGACAGATCCAGGTCCGGATCCCTTATGACGGAAAGTATGAGATATCCAATACACAGTGGTCTCATCTCACGAATTCAGTATTTGGAGTAGCTGTAAGTTAGTTTAATACACAAAATTCTTCGCTTTAAGTGAGGGTCTTAAAACGCACGATTTAACATTTGTTCTGAAATAATTCGTATCATCCACAACTAAACTACTGCACTTTTACTGTTTTAAAGCTGCATCCTCTCCATATTTCAGGAAAAAATAAGCGATTTGGTATCAGGAGAATGTCGAGGTTTACCTGTATTTTTTTTTTATAGAGTAGTCAAAGATGCGATATATTTGAGCTGACAGATGGATCAGAGTTGAAGAGAATATATCAATTGAAGGCTCATTCAAGAGTTATAACCGACTTGGATTGGTCTACGCTTTCTCCAAACTTATTAGCGACTTCATCATTTGATTCTTTCTTATACGTTTGGGATTTAAGGTGAGTATTGAAATATGTGCACCGGAAACATGACATTCTGTGTCATGTATCTTTGCTTTTTGTGCTCAAAAGGTGTCCCAGAGATGCGAGTTGTGAAAAACCTCAAATATCCCTCTCAGGTAACCTTGCACTCTAGCCCGTCCGATTCATGTCAAGGAATTTATTTATTTTTCCGTTTTAATTAGCTCTGGATGGAGCGTCACAGGTTACATGGAATAAATGGAAAATTGACTGTTTGGCATCTTGTGATGGAGGCCACGTTAAGATATGGGATATTCGAAAACCCACTTCTCCAGCTGAGTATATTGCAGCTCATGCGTCAAAAATTAATGGTAACTATCCGATCGACGCAAGTACATCATATAAAACTCAACTAGAAGATTGCAGTTGTAAATTGCAAATTGCAGGGCTGGAGTGGGTCGCGAAAGACATGGTAATCACAGCAGCCCAAGACTGTACGGCTAGATTTAGTAGGTTAGCAGCATCCAATCCAGGAAAAGTTAAGGGCCCTTGCTTGACCCTCACTACTCCAATTTGGAGAGCGCGCCCTACCGTATGTGACCTTTGAGAGTGTAATTATTTGTATCAGATTTTTATTTTTTTTAAATTTAATTATTAGCCATTCGGAAGGGGTATTGTAACCCAATGCGTGCCTATATTGAGAAGAGATTCAGGACTCCTGTCGCTGTGGAATTGGCAAAATTTTACTAGTCCAATTTATACTTTCCAAGGCCATGATATTATAGAATTTGCTTGGAAGAAGTCAGGTGTATGTGATATAGTCACTTGGTCTCGGGATCAAACACTTCGACTTTGGTCACTTCCCCGAGAAGTCATAGAGGTAAGGTGTATAAGCCGGCTTCCAGTTCCAGTTCCAGTACACAAATATATGACAATATTGCCATGTATTGATGCAATTTTTTTCAATTTAGCTGTGCGGAGAAGAGTCTAATCTCGCCAGCGGCAAGTCTCCGACTTTGCCTGTGTTAACTGAAGATTTATCGTTACCCGATGAAGTCGTGGGCGTCATGGAGGTGGATAATCCAGACCCTGTTGCGATACCGTCTATATGGACGACTAACGGAAAGCCGTCACCAAAGCGAGAAAGATCTGTGGATCGGACTTCTTTCCACTCTCCCACGCTTGCTCCTCAACGAGATGATTTATTGAATGAAGAATTTGATAACGTTACAGAAAATATCTCCGAGCACATTAATTTGGAACAAGTAATTGACATTATTTGTTTTTTTTAATTCCGATTTCTAATTATCGTTATTCTCATTTTACATTCTGTAAAGGTAGACGTTGAGCGTGGACTTCTAAGATTTGGTTGGAAACCAGACCCAAAGAGTCGTTCAGTTTCTATTGTCCTTTTAGTTTCTTTTCCAATTAATTACCCTGCGTCTCTTCCGACATTCGTAGTCACAAGTGGCGGACATGACATTGACAAAACCAAACTAGTAAAGGTGGGTGGTTATACCTGTACGGTATATTTTCTCTTGTCAAATAAATTGCGGTGATTACATTTCAACATAATATTGTAAATGAATTTACAATCAAATAATAGATGATGAAGCAAGTAGCACAATCATGCGTACGAAAGAATGAAACTTGTCTCAGTAGTTGCATCATTGCCTTTTCGGATTTTATGACCCAGGTCAAGGTAAGTAATTAATATCTATTTATTTATTAATTTAGTATTCCACCGTTCTTGAATAAATTGCTTCTAGCCCGTTGAAGAACCGCTTAGCCCCTATTTGTTTCCATCTCGTGGTGCGTCAAACGTTCCCTTTCCGCGTACTTCTGGAGCTCGGTTCTGTTCCGTGGGTTAGTCCTTGAGCTTGTTTTGAATAGGCTAATGTCAATGTGGTACACACTTTATTTACAAAACTAGACATTATTGTTTATTTGTGCCCAAAAGGCGTTTTAGTTTGTTTTGGACGCCCTGCATATTTGAAAAGGGTAAAATCCAACTGCGATGCTGGTACTCCGAGATCTCTGTCGGCCCTCGGTCCCTATTTAATGCAACTCACCGAAGAAAGTTCAATGTCAACGCCTGTGAGATACGATTATTTAAACCATTACAATTTCATCCAATTAACTTTTGTGTAGCATAAGTCACGCCGAAAGAAAGTTGAAAAGAAAAGAGCTGGTTTGGTTACACTATTTGATGTGACGCCGCTTCTGCCTTTAACCAAAGGATTAGCTAGCGAGTACAAGCATGTTTCAACAATATCTTCAAGGAAAACTGTATGCGATGAAAATGCTCAAATAGCGAAGAGTCATGGAAAGTTGGGCGTTTCTCATACCTGGTCAATATGTTCCGTTGTTTCGGACTTCATCTGCAGTTACAACCATTCTGAAGCAGCTAGTACAAAATTGCCAAACACTTCCGATAAGGATGTACCATCTGGAGCGATGATGGAGACATGTGGCCCTTGTACGGAAACAATATCACCCGATGATGAGGATCTTAATTGGTTTTTCTATCACCCATTTGGGAGTGAGCTAATCCATAATATGTGAGACGGAATTATTTTCCAAACTTAACTCACTATACAAAAGGTATTTTTATTGTATTTCGATAAAATACTCCTAAGGATAACACACTATGCCACATACGGAGACGTTCAAACAGCCGCAGCCATTGCCTCTCAATTTACAATTTCGGCTTCGGACGAGGCAGCTGGTCGGTGTCATCATGGCTTTCACCAGCTTCATCTTTCTCGGCCTAGTCCAGCACAAGAGCTGAGTAGTTGGCAGAATTTAAGTCGTTCGGCCCACAGTCAATCACAGCCTTGGAGCATTTCAATTGGTGGACCACCTCAGCCTAGGCCGGTAAGCGGTGACAATTGCAGAAAGAAACTTCTCCTTTGACACCTGACAATTCTATTGAAAACAAGGGTACTCATTGTATTATCCCGATAGCAATGGTAGAAGGGAATTGCACTGTACAAATGACTCGGTGTGGGTTGATATGATGTATGATGAAGTTTAATTTAGTCTTCAAAATTTTCTCCCCTGACAGCGGCTTGTCGTTCCTAAATGGTGGACCAAGGTTAGCTAATCAAATTACTAAAAACAGCTATAAATTTATGCATGAGCGAGCGACACACGCTTAAAATATTCTTGAAAGTGCCTCGCTACTTCTGTTCTAGTACCTTATACGGTCTATTTACTTAGCAATCTTATTATTTTACTTTTTCTAGAACCTACGCTTCTTATCAACATTAAGCCAGTTTATTTTTAATTCAGTTTTCTTGGGTCTAATTAATTATTTTAAGTTTTTCACAGCTTTAGCAAAACAGGAGCTTCGACGGATTCATTCGTTGTCTCTAACTTTATAAAAAAAAAAATTTGTATCCCTAATTTAGTTCATTAGTCTTTCGGTACTGTCACCTCTTGTTCTACGTATTTGGTTTCACTTTTCATTTATATTTGTTTTGGGCAATAAAAAGACGACCATATTTATTATTTTGAAGTTTGATATTTTCAGGGACTTGGATCTCCTTATCATACAGTTCATGGCTCGGACACTTTGCATGGCGTTACAATCAACCCCTTGTCAGACAATCTTTTTCGTCAGCACCGCTCAAATTCCTGGTCAGATTCCTTGGATGATGGAATCAAACTGATGCAGTACAATACACGAGGATACGAAATTCCAATAGAGGAACCTGAAGGACAAGGAGGATACTTCAGGAAAGAAGCGCCGAATAATGGAAAAACTCTTCTTCGCGGAGTGATTCTAGATCCGAATATGAGCAGTACGTATCTCAAAATTAGTTATTCTGACTTCTATTTGACTATCCAACATTTTTGGTAAGGAATCTACGACGGTTACAAGAAATCGTACGCGGAGATCTTGTACCGATGGGGATTACTTCAACAACGAGCAGAAGTGAGACAATTTAAGAATGCCGAAGAGTTTTTTTTTGATGATTTTTGCATAGTAATGACATTTCCTTTGAAGGTTCTCAAATGTTTGACTGAAAGAATAGAAGAAAGTCATTACCATTTGCCATCGGGCGTTGATTATGTTACAATGTGCCTAACGTGTAAGCAGGGCGTGAATGGTCCACAGTGTACTACGTGTAAACGAATTACTTCAGTCTGCTCAATCTGCCATATGCCCGCAAAAGGTAGCTTTGCATTTTTAATTTACTAGCATGGTAGTGATCTTGGACTTTTCACAATTGCAACAGGTCTTTGCACCTTCTGTATTGCTTGTGGACATGGAGGTCACACAGCGCACATTTCGGAATGGTTCAAACCAACACGTCAAATGTGCCCTACTGGATGCGGTTGCGAATGTGTTACTGAAAATGAGCGCATTTTTAATTGAAATGTTAACTTCGCGTGTTCGATGGTGAATTTAGTACAATTATTTTATTGTTAGTTATAGTAAAAATTATATTTATCGTCCTTGGAACTAATGCGCAGACGCTAAATCGCGACCTTTCTTTCTCAGACTACTAACTGTACTGCTGAGTAAATTAAAAATGAGAAATTATTTTATTAAAATTTTGTTAAGGATTAAATTTATATTTATATATTTATTTTTGAGCAATGAGCGCTTTCGCCGCCAGATGACCAGGAATGCCCATGACTCCACCTCCGGGATGCGTACCACTACCGCACAAGAATAGTCCTTTAAGGGGCGTGGCAGGGAAAGAACATTTGTTGGTCCTAATGGGGCGAAGGAAGAATATTTGATCCAGGCCCATACTTCCGTGGAAAATATTCTATATTGAAAATTTTTCAATGAAAAATGAATTTAGTGCTTTTAGAATGAAGTAATAAATGACTAATAAGTACCCCGCCAGTTAAGTTGAAAGTTTGTTCCAAATCCCATGGTGAAAGAATATCAGTCCCAATAATGCTGCGCTTGAAGCCAGGAGCGTACTCCTCAACGGTGTCAAAGATTCTGTTTGCATATGCTTCTTTGTAAGCAGGATTTGACCATGAGCCGTTGGACGGACTGTAAGGGGTGTACTGGGTAAAGAAGAGACAGACATGTGACCCTGGGGGGGCCAGCGTCGGGTCAAGACTCGACGGAATCACCATTTCGATCATTGGTCGCTGCGAAGGGACATTCAGTTTTTGACAAGTTTCAAACGCTTCTGTCACTACTTCACATCCTTCACAGTTTAGATGAATGGAACATTTGTGCCAGTCTTTCGCCTGACCTCTACTCGAGTTAGGATTTGCCAAAAAATTGGGCAATCGATCTACCGCCACTATTTAAAAATCAATTAATTTTAGAATTTCTTAGAGAACTTTTTACAAGTGTCGAAGGGTGTTACCATTAATTTTAGTTACAGGGGAAGTATAGTCAATGGCGTTGACAGCTTGAAGGAATTCTGATCCAAGGACTTCCCTTAGTTGCGGATCGAGGTCAGGGTTCAAGAGTTGGTTGAATGTTACGTGAGGAGTTGTTCCAGAAAATATGGCCTTGGTAGCCTTGATATTTGTACCAGACTTTGTGACCACGCCCACTGCTTTCCACTCACTTCCTTGTTGTGCGTGAAGAATCTTATCCACTTCCTATTTAGACAGTTTTCTATCCTTTTCATCACAAAAATTCAAGTTAATTGTGTTTTAATTACTTGCCATGTTGGTAAAGATGTGAGCACCCAGGTTCAATGCACTGGAGGCTATTGCATCGCTCACTCGTCCCATCCCACCTTCAGGATACGCCCACGCCCCTCTCGTCCCCTCGACTCCTCCCATTACGTGATGCAGAAGCACATACCTAATTGCATGCAGCTCTCGATTTTGTTTATTTTAAGTTGACTATTGTAAGTTTGACTGATACCCATTTCCCGGAGTGTTGGGGCCCTGCATTGCACCTATCACTGCATCAGTAGCCAATGTAGCTTTGAGAGGCTCTGATTCGAACCATTTGTTCAGAATTCGCTGTGCTGGAGCTGTGAGTAGTTCCTGAAATGCTGGAAGACTACTGCCAATGGCTCCTAAAGCCTTTAGCGCTTTTCCCATGTCAATCAACGTTTCTAGATTGAAGCGTCCAGTTAGGTTCGGCGGGCGTCTATCAAGGAGATATGTTAATGCCGTAACAAACTTCTTCATCTCGGCTTCATATTTGGCATAGTTTTGAGCATCCTTTACAGAGAACTTGGCGATTTCTTTTTGAGTCAGGGTGAGGTCGCTGGAAAGCATCAGTGACCTTGCAGGGAACTGATTCCATAGTCCTTCCGATATTGGCGTGTAAGAATTATAGGGTACTCGGAGATGGAACTTGAGGCCATGTTCCTGAGACCGGTCATGATATCAAAGTTACAAACGAATGATCATTTAAGGGTGCTAAATTGTTCTAGTGTAATTGTTTTGTAAAGTACTTTCAGCTTAAGGTCTGCTATGATGTTAGGTCGAAGAAGACTGAGGAGGTAGGACGCTCTGGAGAATTTGAATCCTGGAACTATTTCTTCTGTCACTGCAGCGCCACCTATGACATGCCTCCTCTCTAGGACACAGACGCTGAAGCCGGCTTTCTGGAGATATGCCGCAGATACAAGCCCATTGTGCCCTGGGATTGCAGACAAAACGCTACTCTTTTGTTAATGGTTGTTGTAATTGCTAATTAAAATTAATCGTCAATGTCTAGTTTTATTCTGATGTTTGAATCATTTTAAGTTTCTTGGGTAAAATATGGCTTCATTTCACACATCCATTTAGGTTTCTTTTTATTCAAATCGAAATCTTAAGTAAGAAATTAGTTTCTTCAAACACTTCTTTTCTAAAACAGAAAATAATTCGGACACTTTTAGCTCAAAGAGCACGCGCCCTGACACATAAAACCACTGGATTGTTTCTTATTTTTAGTTTGCGTAACCTAATTTTCAATACAGTTCGCTTACCCCCTCCGACAACGACAACGTCGTAAGTACTTTTGAGGTTGGAAGGATCTGTTGTTTGCGTCTGGAAGGAACAGCTCATCCACTTCTCTAAACGTTTAGCGTCACAGTATAATAATGGCCGATCAAGCTTGGAAAGGTTACCACTGAATTTATTGCGTACATATTTAGCCATATTTATTTAAATAAAACTAGTTCTTAATTTTTCAGTATTTATTGAAAGAGAATGATAAAAAAAAAGCTGAGAGTTCTCTACAATATATCTTTCTACTTTTGCAAGGTCAAAGATGTGTTGGATACTTTCTGTAATTTCTCCACTTAATAGGAGGCTTTATCCATGTCAATAAACATCTATTTTTGACCTGGACTTTGACCCTTGTTACTTCACAATCCAAAAATGACCCTAAAATTTAAATAACCTAATTTGATTTTGAAAGGTTAAAGACCAGCTCCAGATGTGGTTAAAAGTAGTTTAGATAATTCCCCAGTAAAGGCAAGGTGAAACTTGAATTAATGATTGCAATTTGCAAAGCAAGTTTTATTAATATATTAACATTTTAAATTGACAAATGTTGAAATAAAATAACTATTTTACAAATATTTATTTTTAAATTTACAGGGCTTACAAAACCGAGCATAGTTAGTTTCTTAATAATTAATAATTAATGCTTATTATGAAATTTCGAAATGATCTTATTGTTTTAAAAATAATTATTCTCGATTGGCATTCCATGCTTTTGTGTCAAAATCCCCCGGAATATTGAAACCTAGTTAATAAAAACGTATAAATTATATATAAATATAAGGCAAATTATAAATCGAATGACTAAACTTTCCCTTTCCTAATTAATTTATGATTAGAGCATAAGAATTGATAGCGATGACACCTCAAAGTACACTATTTTTTGTACAAGTGAAGAAGGAACTGTTTTTATTTTTGTAATTTTATGGCGGGTTATAGCAAGATGAATGAAGAAAGGGTTTTAAATACAAGCAAACTAGGAGTTTGTTTAGTTTAATTAAATGGTCTCTAACTGTTAATTAAAATTAAGGTCAATTAATTAAAGTTGAATTTCGATGGTATCAGTGTGTCAGTAGGTGTAATTAGTAAGTGGGCTCAATTTTAAGTGATTTGACGGTAGTGGTACTAAATTCATAGCTGTTCCGGTCAAGTATCCAATCGTCATGGCCGACGACCAGGACATGTGGGGTGATGACGACGACGACGACTTATTTTTACACATTGAAGAAACTGATTACTATGAGTACCGGAGCGGGGCAGTTTCGGCTAATCCGGGAAACAATGATTCAGCGATGTTCGATTCGGAAATGGAAATATTGGATCCTGTGGTCGCTCATCGTCAAAACATATCTGAACTTCGGTCAGAGGTCACTACACTGCAACGAAAGCTCGAGGAAACAGTACTTCTAAATACAGAGTTAAAAGATAAAAACTATGAATTGCAAGGGGAGGCCGGTACTTTGCGGCGACGATTGGATCAACAGAATGCCACCAAGCAACAACTCATATTTGAAAAGTAACAGCTTATCAGAAAGGTCAGATTGTAACCAAAGCTCCCGCAATTGAGGTTTTCAAAGACCTTGTTAAGACAGAAAAACCGGAGGTTTTCCTGGGCGAAAACTTAAAACCTAACGTTTGGATAGGGAAATAACATTTCGGGACCTTTGATACAATCCAACCATCCGAATTGATCAGCGATTTATGGTAAATATATTGGGATATGGATTATGCTGGCTGACACATTTGGTTGTTTGTGTTAGAATACAGAACATGAAGGACACAAAACAAAAAGAAGAAGAGGGACGGAAGGAGCTCCTGAAGGAAATTGATTTGCTTAAATCACAGTTGCATCTATCGCTTGTCGACGTTCATAATTTGGAAGAAAGGAATCGACAAATTGCACGACGACAGAGCTTAGGAAAAAGCTTCAGTAATCCAGCATTTGGTCCAATGCCATCTCAATCTCAAACAGTTTCTGTAGGAGTATCGCCACCACATTCACTTCCGCCTCCGCAAGCAAGTCAGTATTTGCAACATTCGTCAATGAATGATAGATTATCTTTTCCAAGCAGGTATAGTTGGTTTATTTTAAGTCGGCCATAACTTTAAAAAAAATTAAAACGCTTGTCTGTTCTGAATGTTTTTTTTTATTGCAGGAATTCATTTTTTGCTAAAGAAGTTCATTCTCAGCAGTTTCAGCTTCCTATGTCGGCCATTGTGATTGAGACTGATTCGAAGGAGGTACAAACTGAAGAATTTCGATATGTGACACCAGCTGTTCACCCTTCTTCTCAGACATCCTCTACATATAACGATGAAGACGAGAATCGCCCAGCAAAATGCTTGTCTTCATCTAAGCTTTATGCTGAACTAAAAGACTCAATTCGACGCCTTATTTCCGTGGAAATTCAAATGCTTCAACCAATTATTGAGAAGACATTGCGCTATGTCCCGTTTGCCTTTAAGCGAAGAATAAAATATAAAATACCTCGCTTTGGTTTAGGTTTCGAGGCATTTGATGCTACCGCACTTATGCTCCAGTGGATGGACGAAAAGGAAATGGAACAATTTCAGGAGACAGAGGATATGCATGCCGAATATTCTAAGCGAATGAACGAAATTTACGACAGTGCCAACAAGGAAAACCTCCAATATCCACCAGCCTCTTGTGAAATTGAGAACTATAGCGAGAATTGGCCAGATTCAGAACAAATGGTCAATTCAAGTAGTGAAGAGGAGTTGGAAAACGTAATAGAAGGTGAAGCGCCGTCCCAGCCTTTCTCTCAGTCCCAATTTTATCCTGGAGAACAATCATCGCTGTTAGAGTCTCGGGACAGTGACACGTCAGAGGACGAGTATGATTTGGCGGATCCCACACCATCATTACAAGTTACTTCTGTAAAGTTCGAGTCCGCAGCCACACAGACTCAAAAATCTCAGTTGAATGTTGTAGCCGACCAAAGAGCAACGACACAAGAGCGAAAACGTCTCACATTCTTCAAGGAATACAAGCTCAAATCCAAATTGCTTAAGGACAGAAATTGTTATAAGTATGTAAAATATGGACAACCGATGAAAGTTATCTCCGAAATATTGGAGGGTTTGTACGAGACAGGACCGGCGATTTGGAATACGCTTTATTTTATCAAAAATGAACTACGATTTATTCTGGATCGGGGAGATCTTTATGACACAAATAGATTACACGTCTTTATGACGCTATTAGTTTGGGCCAAGAATTTGTGGAGCGTTCTGTCTGCCGTGGAAGAAGAAGAGAGGCCGAAGTTAAACAAGGATTGGGACACAGAGTTGTTTGGATGGACTGAACTTATTATTGCAGTTGTTTGGAGATCCTCAAGGAGTTTAACGGTATGATATTATGATTAATATTTCTGCTGATATTGGAGTAAAACAATAATCAATAACACTAAACCTTAAAGACTAAAGGACTTATTTCTTGGATTTTAGGATATTTGCCGTGAGCTCCGTTCAATATTTTTACAAACCATTCTAAGGATCATCGAATCTGGATTTTTCGAAGTGGAGAAAGAGAAGTTAGTGAAATTATTAGCATTGACTTGTTCTCGTTAAGGTTTAAAATAGTTTTATATTATGCTTTACAGTTACAGTCGTCTATTCTTAACGATTCAGGATTGCGTAAAAAACTCCACTCATCAAAGTCCACTAAATGCACAATTGCTTGTTGACATATTAGTTGTTCTACCAAGAGGTCACCTTCTTCCGTTCTTCTGTAAAAGGACTTTACCTTTCGAAATTAATTTGCGTATGTTTTCATTCTAAAGCCGTATTGTATTCCGCAACTGATTTAACTCAATTGAAGTTGCTGACTTGTATTTTCAATTGTTCCACTCCAGCGAACTGTTTCCTACTTGAACTTTCGAATGGAATTCGTGATACATTTCAACATGACCCGTCAATATCTCTTTTTGATCGGTATTTGGATCTTTTACAAAAAGTAGGAAATTCTCAGACTGAATTTTGTACAATTCCATCAAAATTCAAGAGCAAACGTAAGTTATCGGAGCAAGAAGAAATGGAGGAGGAGCGAAGTTGGAGGCATAGATCTGTTTCCGTTGATTCGATGGCTTCGCTTCTGGAGCTATCGCCGCCGAATATTTTTAAAGAAACGGAAAAGTGTCCTTGTCAAATTGCTGCTGTGTCAAACTTCCTATTCGTATTATCAAAGACGTTCAGCTTGTGGCGTAAGAAATCTACTTAGAGTATATTTAATCATATAACTTTATTGATTTTTTTTTATTTGTTCCTTCCCAATAAAAATCACAGGTGAACGATTTCGTGATATAGAGCTGCAAAGGCTTCTAAAGAACGACCAAGGCTCTGAATCACAAATCAACATATACACTGACATACTAGTTCGATCATTTGAGCTCATTTACACCCTATACAAGCATTCAGACAATCTAGGAACTAGTTATAGTCCTGATGTCTGCACATATTTCTGGGAAATTGTGGCCTCATACAAACGATTTCGGCAACATTTTCCATTCCGTCCGGACCTTCGTAAGCGTTTTTTATCCCATGCAAAAATTAAAAAAAAAATGGAAGTTGGTAAGCAACTAATTATCGAAATTTTTAGACGCAATGCTACTACATATGACAATAGATGGCGATGGCGAGGACAAGCGTAGGACAGAGAATGGGCAGATAACTTTTCCTCCATTTTTTGATCAGCAATGGGTGCAACTGGTCAACAAGTTCCCAGAATTGAACGTAGAACCAAGTAGCGTCTCTCTATCGCAAGTACAATCAGCTGCAGAGCATGCAACCTTGAATGGTTGCGGTTAGTTTATTTTGTTTTAAATCTTTTTTAAGTAAATACTTCGGTAATAACATGATGATACGATTTTTTTTTTCAAATATAGCCCTAGATTAGCTATTTAGCATAATTATTTTTCACATTTTTGTAGTCACAAAATTACTCATGCCCATGCCACTGACCCTCATTAAGGTCACATAAATGACCATAAATATATATGGATAATAGCTCCATCTTCGTAGCACGCTATTGACCAATTAAACACTTGTATTATAGTTTATTTTAACCAGAGTAATAAATAGTTGATTATTTTGGTAATGAAATCAATTATTTCAGGCAGCAGCTTATCTGCTTTAAACGTAGCTCCAACCTTTTTCTCCAGCAGAAGTGGATGAGCTGCCCGGTTCATTTCTTTATAGTGTCATATCCGGTTCCATTCCATTAGGTCCAAAGCAAGAGGTCAAACGCCAATGAGGTCAAAAATAATGATGTCTAAAAATGAGGTCCAAAGCAAAAAGTTCAATTTTAAAATTGTTTAAAAAAAATACCATGAAACGAAGGAAAAATTGCAGTTTCCGCTAATATAAATAGCAGTTAATGTGTTTGGTGTTTCATTTTTGTGTATGATTTTAAAACTACTTTTTGCTTTGCACCTCTTTTTTGGACAAATTCCAGTGAAATACTCGCAAGTAGTCTCTTATGTTGTCAGAATACCGCGCATCTAAACAGTGTTTTTTCACGAAGCAAACACTGTGAAAAAATTCAGTACTCTCAAAAAGGAAGATGGACCCCAAAACGCAAATAAGTATGTTGGTAGAGGCGTCATGTCAGGCCGCATTCCGCATTTTCATGCACTTGCTCTTCGCGAGCTTTATACTTCCAACTACTAAATGTGTCACAATCAATGGTGGCCAACACTTGTGGGACGCGTAAGTGGTTATTAGCGACGCCAATATCACTTTTTAAGTTTACTAAAACACTTGAGTAATTTAGTGCTTATAAGATTGAAGCCCGGCCGGTCGGCACGGAGTAATTGTTATTGTTAGTTTACTAAGCGTTATTAATTGACGTTTCATTTTGATTTCTAATGATCAGACGAACATACTATACAACCAGTCAACTGAAGACCCTCAAAGGCATTAATTTCCAGCGATTTTTGGAATGTTCCAAATCCCTAAGTATCGCCCTCCAGGAAGTACTCGTCGAAGAACCACAAGACCTTTCGACGACTGGTGACTATGTAGCAGGCCTCAGCTTCGAAGTCTGGTCACCCTTTATACAGGAGTTCAATTTTTATAATGAGCTCCAGCTCGACGCTGATCCTTCCATCGTGGCATACCACAAGGAGCTTTACAAGGACCCTCACTACAGCTTCGTTCGATTCGTGCTCCTCGTCTGGATCGCAATTCTCCTCGTTGTCTACTTGGTTCATACAATTTACTACTTCTGGATGGGCGTGGTGTTAGGAGCGGCATTTATGTGGACGCTGCCGCGCATGCGCCCACCCATTCACAACCTGGGACGGAAGCTCATCATCACTTCCATGGTGACAATGAGAGAGCGAATTCGCTTCAACGATAGAGAAGCTTACAATGAAGTCTATCGTCACGTCTTCTACCGCGTTCCCCACTTTTTCCGAGAACATAGCAGCGAAAGTGAGCCTGAAGCTTTAAGGAATCTACTTGACGACTACGAGCAGTACAATATTTCCGACGAAGACGCGCGACACCCGACCAACTTGAGTATCGGTGATCTCGACTTGAACGATCAAGAACTTGGTGCTCTACGCCTCGTCAATGAGATTCAACAGCGGCGCGCCGCTCAGGCTAAACAGGGTGCTGAGCCGACTGGGCTGTCCTACGTCAATGAAACGAGGAAAAAACTTTCGAAGCGTGATAAACACCAACGGCGCTTAGACACTGACGTTACTCAAGAGCTTACGCGTCTTAAAGCCGAACTAACGGATATTCGATCTGATGAAAATAAAACAACTCGTAAGAAAGAAGATTCTTCCGAGCCCAAAAGGACCAATTCTGGAACGGCAATTGACAAGGGGTTACGACGCAGTGTCTACATCGCGAAATCGCTTTCAAAGTTTCGGACTGGAAAAACTAAAAAGCGTCTCTCTGCCCCGGTTATTCCAACTAAGGAAGCAGCTCCAATTAAAAAGAAGAAAATTGAAGCCGCGGAAAATAAAAATAAAAAATAAAAATGTTATGATATAAAAAGGTTCATAATCATAAACTACGAACCAAAAGTAGACTTATATCATTAACCTGCTCTTGCTTATCGCTGGGAAAGTGATGATTGTAATTTTTAAAATTCAATCGTCCTAAAGTCAAATTTGCTTGATTTTTGTCTTGAACAAATTACTTTCACAGGATTAAATCTTCTCAAGGCGACCTGAAAGACGGAGGTTTTGCCAAATGCGGTCAAAGTTACGTCTGTAAATGTCTTCCGGGAAATTAAATTTGTCTCCAAAAGACTGGGAGTTGTAATCCAAGGATAGCAAAAATAACAATAAATAGAAATAAGGTACCACAATGTAATTGATTGTGCATTCTTTGTAATTTAGTATTTGTGTGACGAATTTGTTAAATATAACATAATCTTCCTTATCATTTTTTTAAATTGAGTAATGAAACAAGACAGGAACGGGATTTATTCAATTCTGTTTTTTTTTAATTGATTTTCATAAAGTGAGGTTTTGCTCACAAAACGTCATTTTCTTTTATATTATTAGTTTTTTTTTGTTACTTCCGGTGTAATACAATTAAGTTTTGTTCTTAATTTATTTAAAAGAAGTCTTTTTAGAAAGGAGCGCAAGTCCCGTTTTCTCCCTGACTCTTGCAACGAGAAATGAATCCTCAGCAAATAGCCTTGAAAATATATTCTTTGCCACCCGAGCCGCCATGGGAAACAGTTGACCTCGGAGCTCAATCGTCTCAGGATGAGGCCTGCGTGATTGTTAAAAATTATTTAAAAAAATTATTAAACGTTTTTATTTATCTACATCAAATCACCTATCGAGAAGGAAGTCAATCATCTCGCATCCTTGCGTATTGACCCGAGTCACCGTATGAATCTTGACTCTTTCCAAAGTAGCGTCGGCCCTTCGGAGACCACGAATGGTTCGAAATTGCATGACGAGGTGGAGTGGCCCCATATTGTAGTGAGATCGGATCTTTAAATTTAATTAATTAGTTTAATTCGTAACTTTTCGGAGTCAGATATATCGATACCAGAGTGTAGTTTCCGAAAAGTTGCATCTCAGCATCGCCATCCCGGAGAACTTTGCTCAAACCATCGATGCGTCCTGCTCCCACAATTTTGTTCTTTGCAGCGTTTTGATTGGCTGCGCGAGTGCCTGCAGCAGGTCGGCGCTGTAGTTGCCGCCCACTTTCAGTTTCATGATCGGATTCGAAGGTGAGGCTCCGTCCGGAGAATGCTGGGCGGTAAGTTTGAAGTCTTTGAACGCCACGACGAACTGGTCGACGCCGCCGTCGTCCTGGTTTTCCTGGAAATCGTCGTATTGGCTTCTGTCTCCCACTACAGTATTCGTGATTTGAAAAATTGGTATTCAGTATGTAAGCGCTTTAGTACCCGCTCTAGTCTCAGGAGGTACTTACACGACCTTTCCCCGAGGCATGACCTTGAAGTACATTGGGTCCAGCGTCGCTGATTTCATTTCTTGGCCAAGGTTGTCCATGGCACCGTCGACGAAACGATTCAGGCGCGGTTCTGCCAGATATTGGCCTTGAAATAAGTAGATTGGTAGCCCACGCCGTTCGTCCGTTCCATTTCCCACGCCTTCATGAAAGTCACGCCCTAGAACCAACGACCTCAAATTCTGTTAAGGGCGCTGAAGCTATCTGCCACGATTGACATTTATTGACATCATTCATATTTTGTTTCGGATCATTTATTGTAGTTAATCTACATGTCTGTTACGTGAGGTACGACGTTATTTTGAAAACAAAAGTCAACGATTGTGACAAACCTTTCTCGGGAAGATCCAAAGATTCACTGACACCATCTTCCAGTTCTTCCACAAAGTCATCTTCCAGATCAAGCTCCCGAGAATCCTCGTAAGCTGGAAGGTCTAATTCTGGCTTTTCGGCCTTTTTGACATTGGTAGTGCTCGTCGAAAACGCCCCTCGAAAATATCCAAACAATTTTGGAAACAGCCCTTGCTGTCTTTGCTCATTGTCTCGACGTTCGGACTCAATGAACTTTTTCGGCAAATGACCGCCTTTTGAATCTAAAATAACCCTATTTTCCAATACGTCATTCTCAGAAGTGTTGGATTCTGAATCACGAGCGATCAAGCCAAGCGCCGTTGGGAAACTGATTTCCAAAACAAATAAATAAAAGAAACAGTAGGAAGCAAGTTTGATAGCACTGATTTTAGGCATTGTTGAATTATAAAGCTATGAGATGCGACTGAAGATGCAAAAAAATAGAGCAGCATCAAGTACGTCCTGTGAGAATTTGAAGGCAGAATCAAGGGATGATGCGGTGATACCGATGGGAATTGGAAATTAGAGCTTCTCACACGTTTTGATACGGAAGTTGACGTTGTCAACGGTATATCCGAAAACACGCAGGCCATTAACACGGCGACGACGAATTTCCGTGTACACAATTTTTGCGGATCACTTCCTGTGAACTTGTGAACCTTTCCAATACAAAAATATACGATTTCAAGGGCGTGACTTTATTATTTTTAAATATTCAACAATTAAATAAGTCTTATGCCTCATAATTATTTCTTCCGTTTACTTCATTTCTCTCAAGATTTCATTCTTTGGCGTTGACGAAAAAGAGAGCGAATAAAAATCGTCGTTTCCGGTTCGATCCGAGGAATAATGAAAACAATACTTAACTTATGATTAGTGCTTTAGGGAGCGTAAGAAATATGGAACTCTATTGTAAATAGGTACAGACAACCTTGAGGCCCGCTTTGATACTTAGAAAACACTGTTCTAAAACTAATTAATTATTTTGAGGCCTATTAGGGGATCACACCTTGGAAAAATAGATAGTTTAGTTGCTTAAGTCCTATAAGGTTTCGAATTTCGTCTAGTACGAAATTGAGGCCGTCAGAAATTAAATTGGTTTCTAAAAATCTAATTTTATCAGCGTTTAAGTAGTAGTAGTAATAGTTGAGGCACAATTGCAAGAAGGTCAAGTAGTGAATGATGTCTGCGCAGAGCGGTTTCACTCGTCACCTCCATGTTACTCCTTCCTTCGATTTGAAATGTCGCAGATTTAGTTGGGATGCTGATAGTTCTTCTCACGGTACCAAGTCTGAAACGCTGGAACGGATGTTCGTGACCTGGAATTTTCACGCAAAATTTCTGATTGATTGTGGAGAAGCGTGTGGTAGAAGAACAAGTTGTTGCGTTTTTGCTGTTCTGCGGTCGTATCACAATACGATGAAGTGGAAGGAGGCGTTGGAGGTGACCCTAATACAGCGACATACATTTTAATGATTTTAAATAATTATCCCCAATTCAAGTCAAAGTTACCGTCTTGTCAGCACATTGAAGTCTCCTCTCCTTCAAGGGTGCAAGTGACATTGTCGAGTCGATGAGCCAGGTGCATCTTCTTGCAGTAAGGGTCCATTTCCAAGGCTTCGAGAATCTAACGGGGACAATTTGGTTACGTTTGGTTAATTTCATATCATTTATTGATAAAATATTGCAGGCTCTTTTAATGTATCAAAATTTAAATATGGCCAACCTGATTGTTGTACTGGGAGACATAAATGTAAAGCTCCTTCAAAGCTACTGCATGGTCGAATTGGGATGCCTGCGTCATTGAAAGTTGTTGCATCGCCGAATTCATTTCTTGATCAGAAATTTGAGGAAGATTCCGAATATCGGCGTAGAATTTGGAAACGAGGTTTCTGTAGTGCGGGATATCTTTGGCAAATAAAAGTTTACTTGAAGGTGAATCCTTTCCCAGTCGCTGCTCCGACGTTGAGCAAGAGTCCATCAGAGTCTGCATCACCACTGCTAGGCTAGCTTCCACCGTGGCAGTTTTCTCCACATCAAAAATGAAATCCGGATTCTTGATGAAATTTATCCAGAAGCGAAGAGGATAGCTAGAAAGATTAACAATTTTCGAATATTAGGCTACTGCGTAACATTTGTCCTTTTCAATGTTCAGTCATTCTGATTTTACCTGTTCGATTTCCAGGCATGTACTACCTCTGGATCTAGAATATTATGTCTTCGAGCGGCTTCATCAAGTAAGTCAAAAAGCCATTTTATTGCCGGTGGAAGAGCCTCATTTACCGTGAAAATCGTGTCAAAGAAATCATCAACAAACTTCTGGATGGTTCCTTTGGTAGAGAGGAGACGCGTCAGGAAAATTTCTGGGATCGCCTTCTGGGCCCGTTCGGTGGGAGCCGTTTTTCCAGCGCCGCTTCCCCGGACACCATAGGTTCCGCCGTTGGACACAACACCGTTCTCTTCAATTGGACGGACTAAATGAAAGAGCGCGGATTCACGGGGATGGTGTCCATGGTTATTTGAGCCAAGGGTACCGAATCCAAGACCGAGTCCTAAACCAAGCGACATGCTCACCCCGTTTCCGACTGTAGGTGACATCCCACTGTTTAGATACGCACCAGAATCTGACAAAAACGCAAGGATTATACCAGTATTCGTACAAAGGTTGCCAAATTTTAACATCAAAAGCGCTTCATGCCATTTCGTCCGCAAGTAAGAAATGTTAGGAAAACAGATCCTTAGAATTTGGCTCACAAGATTTTTTGCAGATTGAGGTATTATTGCTGCTGTAGGAGTCATTGTGACGCGTGACTAGAGACATAATTGCAGAGTCCTTGACTCCGTAGTGAGCGAGGGTATTGAGTTTCTTCCAGCCACCAACATTCCGACTCGTGAGGTCCTCATCCTGCAGCGTCAAATGACCCCGTTGTCCCTGACGCCATTCTGGAAGTGAAAATAGAAGGGAAATGAGTCCAACTGAAGCCTGGAAGTTTCTGTTCATTACTTCCGGTTCGGAAGAGTCTTCTTAGGACCCTTTCACAACTTTTGATTTCTCATTCCTTACCCAAGTCAAGCTCGTGGACGGAGGGTCGAAGGCTGAAATGCGTATTTTTGTACAGTGCGTCCAGAATCTTGGACTTGACTTGACTAATAGTATCGCAGTCCAAAACTTTGCACTGAATCTTCTCGTCTAATTCTTCCGGGACCACTTGGAACGTCTATTGAAAATCAAGAGACCATTCATCAACTTCTATCGCTCCATTACGAAAAAAAAGTTGGTGTAACCCGAAGGAGTGACCGAGAAAGAACAACATCAACTTTCTCCAAAATTTCAGCCTTAAGCCCTTTAGCTTTTAAACTTTAAAAGGAAACCATTCCCAAAATACATAACGAATAGATCAAAAAATATGAATTACTAGACATTGATCCGTCGATTTCATTTTCAAAGTTATAGATTGAAAAAAAAAAAAACAGGAGCCCTGGATTCTGAAGTTACGAGTTGAAAATCCTGACAGGGACCTTAATTTTTTTACTCCCCTTCTTGAATGCCAGTTAAATTAATTTAAAGAAGAAAAGACCAATGTAGAAAATTAGGCTGTAGAAATGAAGTCGTTAAGACGCTGCTGCCACATTGTTAGGCCGTTTGGCTCTCCTTTGCTAAGCTTTCTATTCTAAAATTTGGAAGCGTCATTGTCTGGATGCTGATGAGGGAAAGTAGAGAAAGGGAAATAAATAGCTTAGGATCCTTCCTGGCATAGATAAATAGCATTTTAGCCTAAATCAGAGGAGTAAGGGATTATTAAGGGCACAAAGGCTTACAGCACGCCTACTTTCTAATTCCCATAGTCTTCCAGCTCTAAAACTATACAGTTTGAGTTCAAATTTTCCTATCCACGCTTTGACTAAGTAACTCAATCGGGGAGGTGTATCAATTTATTTAACATAGCCTACCTGAAATTAACTTTTAGCCTAGGCTTTTATTGAAGTAAAAAATCAGATAACTTGCTTGATTAATAATTAATCAAGCAAGTTATCTGATTTTTTACTAATTTAAATTTAAATTTTTAATTTTAATTTTTAAACGTAATTATTACGTTTAAAGTTTAGATGTACGTGATATGCTCCTATTAAAAACAACCAATACTTGTTGTGCAACAATAAATCATTGTTAGTTTTAGCGTTTAATAATTCACTAATAATTTAGATGTCATAATCATACCAGCCAGGAATTTTTGTAAAATATGAGAATGTTTTAAATGGAAGTGGAGAAAACGGAATAGAGAAATAGTGAGCGCTCACTGTACTAGTCGCTGCTAGCTTAGTTCTAGTTAGGAAGCGTCTAGCAGTTCCCTTCCAAAATTCTAATGAGCACTGACAGATGACGATGAGAAATGAGAAGATGGAAAGAAAGGACAGGAATCCGGAAAAGGGATTAGTCAAATGACTCCAAACAGTTTCCTTTCTCCCTCTGTCATCTCCAATCAAGCCCCGCCCATCTACGGCCCCACCAAGTCCCACCACAACATCTACAAAATCTAGAAAATTTGCATACTTGATAAGCCTGGTAGGGAATCTTCTCGTAGTAAGGGTCCTCTTGCACTAGATGAATCGTCTATTCAAAAGAAAGTGACGCTATCAATTTATTTCAAGGCAACAAAGGTTTCTCTCATTTCATTGGACGCTTACAACGGCCGAGTAATCAATTGGTTCCCGAAGGAGTCGTTCCTCACAGAGGGAGTATCGAGCGTCATGGGTCAGGGCATCCACAGGCCCTTTCTCCACCTGGTACTTGAGTGCCTTGAAGAGGAGAAAGAGTGAAGGGCCCACATGGTCCTTGAAATAGTTGTACATACAGAGAGCCATCCAGTTGGACAGCATTTTTT
>VYYI01000827.1:0-25184 GCA_021029175.1 Bilobella aurantiaca
GGATATGTTTTGCTGCGATTGAAAAAAAAACGGTCCCATATAAATTACAAAAAAGTTTCCATGGGCGAGATGGGGAGTGTTAGGACCTTATAGTGAAGCTTGTGTATTTAGCGGCCTTGCATTACTGCTAGTAATCACTAATCAATCACCGAAAAAACTGTTGGTTTTGTTTTATTTTTACTTTATTTACTACAAAAAAAAATTCCGAAATCGTTACAATGTTTCACACTCGCACGAATATTGCTGATTTCACATTTAAAATTGTTTAATTTGTCAGTAAAATTTAGAAAAATTAGTCAAATAATAGCAAATTCTTGTAAAAACTTTCAAAAGTTCAAAAATTACCGAAAAAAAGTTTTAAAACTTTAAGAAGTTTTTAAACTTAAAAACTTGCGAATAAGTTCTAACAACGTTAGATATTTCTTATCCTATGTCTGATTATAAGCCTCGCAGTGCCATATTGCTTTGCACCACTCACACACTCGTGACCAAATCAAAGAAGCACGGCTATAAAAAAAAAACAGCATTTACAATATCGTAATTTCACAAGTATCCACCACCATTACTACAAGCAGTAAATCAAGCAAAAATTGGAGAAAATGACAAAAATCGATCAACATTATCATGTATTGATATAATTCCTTGAATTTTTTTTTGGTTTGAAACTAAACCAATCTTATAAGTATAATTGCTTTGCTTAGCAACTGCCATAGCAACAGCACTAGCATTTCTTCTTTCAAGAAAAGGTCAAGTACCATGTTTATAAAACCTAATCACGGGAAATTGTTGGCTTCGTAAATTAACGACAGCAACGCCAAAAAGTGATGGGGTCTAGAAACGCCTCATAAATAGTGATTTTCGAAAATCCTAGATGGGTTGACGCAGAAGGTCAAATGAGGTATCATTGGAAACTCCATCGCTTTTTCTATATTGTGATGGACTCCAATTTCCCAGATTAAAATTTTAACATTAAATTTTAGCGTCTTGAAAATTTAATTGTCTTATTACATTACGATATCATTCCCAAAATGGAGTTTTCAATCCATCATTTCAAAGTGCAAAGACTTTTGGGATTTTTCGTACCTAACTAGTATTTTTAAGTGGTCATACCTAGGACAAGAGGATTTTAGAAGGTTAAAAAGCGTGAATTCTGTTATTCTTCTAAAATCAACAACTTATTGAATACCTAGTAGTGCTAATTGAGAACAACTAATGGGGGTTTCCTACAGCGACGATTAATTAATAAGTTGTTTACTTTTTGCAACTTGGCCCTCCTTAACAACGTTTAGGAGGTAAACAAACACAATTAAACAAAATAAAATGACTTCGCAGTAATTATGCCAATATAAGTTTTTCAAAATTTGGCATGTTAAAATCTCGCGTTTCAAACTTTAATTAGTGAAATCAGTACTTGGGTTGGGTATCATGATACACTAAAAACGCTGATTTAAAAAATATTGCACAACGTTGTACTGTACTGTGCTTGTACGAAGTATGAGTAGAACTTGTATCTACTCTGAAGGCGTGGGAGTAGGCGGCTTTGCAGGAATGGTGATTCCACCAGTATCCACCACCATGTCAACGCTACTGTCGTCATCTCGGTTCCAGTATGGCACCACCCTCACCCCACCCCCTACGCCCGCTCCACTTGTATTTGAATTGGAAGACTATGGACAGAAAGTAAAATAGCAGAATTTTGTCGTGCACACATGTTGCACAAGTAGTACAATGCTAAACACCAAAAAGTTAAACTTACACTGTCATCGATGTGGAGAAACGGAATAGGACTTTTCTGGGACTTTTTCGGTGTATCTGAAATGTAATGATGCACAAAAATGTATGTTTAAAACATGTGGACGGACATGTACAGGTACACAAAGAATTAGAAAAGTGGACATGTTTATAAACATATGTAGTGCAACACAAAGAATCTACAAATGCTTATCAATGTTTATGCAGGTGCCACGTACCCTTGTTGGTAGGGGCGAGCATGTCCTGGACAGGGATTCGTCCCTGGTCATGGTCACGCATGTGCTGTTCGTAGGTGTCCTTGTTGACAGAGATGCGTGGACAGTGCGGACAGATGAAGAGGGCTTCAAGGGTGTCCTCTTCGGAATGGGTCGCGATCACGTGCTTCTTAAACCCTGCGCTTTGTATCGAGGTGAATGGACATAGTGGGCATGCGTATGGCTTCGGCTGACTCGAGTGCGTGAGGAGGTGGCGTCGAAGGGAATTGTGGTCTCCAGTGGCAAAGGTACACACGGTACATTTGTACGGTTTTTCACGTGTGTGTGTGCGCATGTGCAGGAGCAACTCCGCCTTGCGCGCACTCTGGTGACCACAAATATTGCACATGTGCGGCTTGAGCTTGTTGTGAACTACGGCAATGTGCTTCTTCAAACATTTAGAATCGGAGAGAACACGTGAGCAAATTTCACACTTTTGTGTGGTGTACCTGAAAAATAACATTTAATGTTAAGTATGCGTTTCATCTACACTGCTGCATCTGAGCATATGCATCTCTAAATCTGCATATCTACGATTTGCATCTGAATTCTACATTTCTGCATGAGAATTTACATATGCAAACGTATTACTAACACGTTATGCAAAGTCTACATTGAAATATTTTCCGTACCATCTTGATTCAGCTGGTGGCGGAAGCTTTGTGTTCTTCTGAATGTGATATTTCTCATGTGTGCGAAGCTTTTGTAAAGTTAAAAAGACAGAAATTAGCTCAATTAATAAAGATATTTTTTTTTGCTTTATTAAATTACCTGTTTGAGTTGTTTGAACGCCTTGTGACACAAGGTGCATTTGAATTTTCGACTTGAACCATGGATGCTCTCGTGCTCTCGAATTTTGTGACTAGAAGTTGACTTGAACTATAAATATATTTAAGAACTTTATGAATTTATGAAACGAAACCAGTGTTGAGAACTTTTAGCGTTAATAACCAGCCAGTTATGAGGCCAAGGCCAGTCAATTATAATTATGTTAATTGATCTCTACGTTTTGCAAGGCATACCTCACATTCAGGCTGAGAACAGCTGAGAAGCTCGCAGTCAATTTGATGCACCTTCCACAGGTGCCAAGCACACTTTGTCCACGTGTCGATTATTGTCGCTCTCGAATCGCTTCCGATGTCCTGTCCTTGACATATACGACAGATGAAGCCGTTCTTGCCATCCTCAAGGTGACACTCGACATGGAAGTGGGATACTTCTGGCGTGTCGAAGGTACTTGGACAAAGGGGGCAGCGATACAGGGGTGAGTCCTTGGTCACCTGAAACTTCTTCGGTACTATGGTACCACTCTCCTCGGAGAATCGAAAGGGAGAATTCACCTGGAGAAGACAGTGCTAATTACTCAATTAATGCCAACATTAATCTTTAATTAAGTTGAATGGAAAGCTAATTAGCCATAGTAAATCTGTGGCTTTTCACCTTACGTCTCTGGACGATGCTCTTCTTTGATTCGAGAAGGTCGAGGTTAACGTCCGAGAAGTTGAAGTTGTGAAGCTGGTGAACGTCATTCAGGTGATCGGCACAGAGGTCACGTGACCTGAAGATGACTTTGCATTCAGCGCACACAAAGACTTGGGTCGTTGGCTCAACGGCAGATGCAAGTGGTTTAGTTTCTGGAGGTGACGGAGGCTCGTCTACCTGTAAAAGCAATTATTTAATTAGGCGAAACTAAATACCGGCACCACCAATGGCGAAAAGATTACCCGAGTATCTCCGGCGGTGCACGAATTGTCGCTGCCGTGTGACATAGAAGATTCAAGGGCTCCTTCAAGTTTGTCATCGTCCACTAGCCCTTCCTGGACATAACCCCGTTGATTTCGCGTAGAACTCATGTCGTGAACTAACTAAACATTCGGTAATCGGTATTCGGTAACACCATTAACTAATCTGTGTCAATTCTACTATAATTAACTAAACGAATCATTGCCAAAAGTCATGCATGCTTAAAGACATGCTCATGAACGCTGTCTTAATAGCAACAATCATTTAATGTCTGCTTAAAAATTAAGTTAATTGCAAAAAATCTTAATTAAAACGGTAATTAAACTTAATTGACGATATGAACTGAATTTAATTTACGTAAAGTTTGGAAATTGAAAACAAAAAATTGTACAAATTGAAATTAAAAATAATATGCTCCCGCGCTTACAAGTTTCACAAAACAATGTTTGTTCATAGTTGGGCATCTTAATACTGCAATTTCAGTTTGTAGACGTGTTACTGCAAAAATCGAGTGCAACAAGCTGTTCAAAATTTTTATTTCTGCACATTATTGACAATTCTTTACCTAAAATTGCTACAGTAGCTAAATATGCAATAAATAGGCAACAGAAAATTGTGATTAATATCATTGCCCAGCGCTGCCTCAAGGAACGTGAGCTCCGACATAAATTACCAATTCAAATGCCAGTGGAGTTCATTTCCTCCAGCATTGGCATTTGCTTTTCACAAGTTTCACAACCTAGAAATACTACAAAATATTCCGTTTGTAATTTTGCAATCTGGCGCTACCATTGCAAAATACATTTACTTTGACGCCACAATTCTTTAACTGAAAAAATTACAAAAAATCAAAGTTTGATTTCCTTGTCGGCGGCGGATTTACGCGTGTCATAAATCAGCGTTTCTCAAATCTCAATTACTTCAATTTGTCTAATTGCTTAATGGTTAATTTAGTTCTAATTAACTCTACTTCTAATTAACGACTAGCGACTCATCGCATGCAATGCTCGTACCGTCGAGCGCTTCATAGGTAAGCAAGTCAACAGCAGAAGCTACAAGTAGTAAGTTGTCCAGAAATCGAAAAAGTTAATTCGTACTGTTACGTTTTACGTTAACTAGCTAATCATGTAGATGAGTCATGTAACACTTCATGTCACTGGACAATGGTCTGTTGACGAAGGATGTCATTCGCTAATTGATTGAGAATAATTGATGTCCATTGATAACAGGTAAAGGTGAACGAAAAAGGCATTAGACTAAACTGCACATGGGCATGGACAACGATACGGAGGGCATGACAGGGCATGAGACTGACGACAAGGAGCTGGAGGAGGAGGAAGAGCGACCGTCAACGTCAACGAGAGTTAGCGAGTCGCCAGTTACCGACGTACCCACGTCGGCACCAGGAATCTTGGCTCTCAACAACAAAAGTCGCGGTGAAGGTCAGTCGTGGTGCTTTTGGAGGATTTGGTGCAAAGGGATCTACAACTTTTTCGAAGAGCACTTTGCCTCGTCCAATTACCTCTATTCACGCCTCGCATTCACGAAGCTCTTTCTCCACAACATCGGTCTCTGGGAATCTGACTTCCGGTTTCACAATCCAGAGTCACGTACCTTCAAATCGGTTAGTTAACCATAGTTAGTTTATTTTAACAAGTTAGTTAAATAGTAACAAATCATGCAGTACTTCGGTAGTTTAAAGTTCGCATGCAATGAATGTTACAGACGATAATGGTTTAAAAATACTATCTAAAAGCTTCGGTTCTAAATTACAAACCCTGGTTAAACGTTAGTGATTCACTTTGCGGGCGGCTAGCGATTAACGTTTTTACATAATACTGCCATCGATATATTGATACATTATTCACGAAATGATTATTATTTTTGCAGCGAGTTTAATTTTTTTTTCTGGAATGTTTTGTTTTCAGGTTCTCATTGCAAAGGTTACGAAGTACAACTACGATGAGTGTGACGATCAGCTCTTGCTGCGTGTGGCCGAGGTAGTGACTGCGGAGACCGTGGGCGAGAAGCCACGGCGCGTTATTCTAGAGACAAACACAGACTTGGCACAGACGCTGCGAAGGGTGGTTCACCTCGGAGACTACTTGGTCATCTGGGGTGGAACGATCGCTGACATGTCGCCAGGCGGCATTACCCTGATTGCACTCAATGAAGAATCCGCTAAGGAGTCCTCATACATTATTCACTATCGCCACGACGTGAGTTAACGAGAATTAATCAAATAACATTGATTCTTCAAGTATTTGCTATTTGTCCAATTATTTAATTGAATTATTACTTTTTTATTTGGATTTTAATTGAATATTGGATTGATTGATTGTTTTAGGGTGAGTTTGCAATGCCAACGGTAGAAGCTAGCCTTCTTAGAAAGGCTGTTCCCAATACGGACAGACAGTACTTCGAGGGCACCGTGGGTGAGGATGTGGTTCAGCTGCAGCAGATCTCTCCGAAGAAAAAGCCGCGGCGGAACGACGCTGCGTGGAAGGTCGTAGCAGGTGAAAGTGGTTTCAACCATTCCGACTCAGCTGACCGCAGATCATCGTCTTCGAGTTCGCGTAGCAGAGGGCGTGGCCGCGCCTCATTTTCAAAGTCACCCATCGCCCTCCCTCGACCTGACTCCTCCTCCAATGGAACACGAGTCGTGACGGTGCGCACCGCGGCCGCCGCTCCGTCTCCGAGAAAGAAATTTAGTTCCGACGTGGACGAGGATGATCGAGTTAAGGTAATTCGAAAAAGTGCGGGAAAGCACGGCCGGCGTGTTGTGCGCCGCGGTCAAAATGAGAGTTCTTCAGAGGATAGTGGTGGGTTGGATGAAGAGGATTTCTCCGACCTTCCGGAAACGGATGAGTTCGACGAAGTTCCACCCGGTTCCGACTCGGAGCCGATAGAGGTCGTTGACCTCGGCGACGACAGTGACGAGGCACAGTCGGCGGAAACTGCTCCCAAAGGAACTGACACGGTGCCTTCGGCGGGTGATACGGTGTCGTCACCAGGAAAAGCAACAACTGAAAAAGAAGCAGCGTCGCCGCGGTCGTCCGGTGAAACGGCCGTTCCTCAATCGGATCCTGCAGAAACGGATACCTTGTCTGAAACGGAAATCGCTCAGCCAGAAACGGATCCCTTATCTACGCCTACCAAACCAGTTTCCGCAGAAGCTGATATCATATCTCCCGCTAAATCAGCTGAAAACACGTCAACAGAGGCAGAAAAAGATAATGAAACTGAAACTACTCAACATGGAACACCCACAAAGAGTCAAAGGTCAAAGAGGTCATTGACCTCATTTCCATTGTCTGAACTTTCCTTCGCCTTCTCACGTGACTCTCGATCCTCCGTATCCTCAGAAGTGAGTCAAAGCGTACATGATACCATGGAGCAACTTCTCGGAGACGTCAACGAAGACGCCGTGGCCGCTGAGGTGCAGGCACTGGAAAAAGAGCTCGAAATTTTGAGTTGCAGCACGTCGCCAAGGTCCAAGATCGGCACCGTGGAATCATCACCATCGGCATCGTCGCCAAAATTGAAGGTCACCGTAGAATCATCACCATCGGCACCGTCACCAAAATCGAAGATCAGCACCGTGGAATCATCACCATCGGTACCCTCGCCAAAATCGATGATCACCGTGGAATCATCACATTTGGCACCGTCGCCAAAATCGAATGTCAGCACCGTGGAATCGTCACCATCTGTACCGTCGCCAAAAGCGAAGATCACCGTGGATACAACGCCGTCACCCAAATCCAAGATCAGCACCGTGGAATCACCGTCGGTACTGTCCCCTTCACATTCTGCGACTCCACCGCTTTCTGGAATGAGGGTCGGCACACCTCCGTCGTCAAAGCAAATGTCGAGAACTGGAACGCCCGACTCTACCTCGGACCCGATTTACTCCCAAATGAGGGAAATGTTCGAAGAGCTTGACAAGCGTGCAGAGAGCCCTACTCAAGCGCAGAGATCGGATTCGCAAGGAACGGGTTCGACACGCATGAGCTCGGGTTCATTGCCAGCAGAAACTTCAGCCTACGAAGACGCTCTGACAACGCTTGAAACGGAACATGACGAGTCAAGATACGTTACCTTCATGGAACCAGGAATCGCTGAAAGCGAAAAAAAGGATTCAAATTTGGCGGAAGAGAGAAATTCAGCGGTGAGTGCTGTGACGGACACGGAAGCTTTACATGCAGAGGAGGCGGGAACTTCAAAGTCAAAAATGGCGGAAATTTCAAACTCAAAATTGGCTTCTGCCGACGAGGTGATTACGTTGAGTGGAGAGTCGTTGTCAGACGACGACTCAAGCATGAGTAGTAACATGTCATTTTCGGATTTTGTGGAGAGAGGACACATTCAGTTCTTTGACTTGGAGGAGAAGGAAAAGGCACTTTTTGATGTCACATGTCACGTGAGTATGACACTTGTTTGTTTAACATTGTTACTTTTGTTTTATTTTCATTTTGAACAGCTTGTGTTAAAGATGCACTTGATATTCCCACACATAGAACAACAACACGTTGATTTACTGTAAATGTGCTCATTGTTGTACATATGTATTTATGTAAACTGTACAAATACAATGTATTGTTATTTATATGTACGTGCACATGAATAATTTTTAAACGTTACTATCTTTTGTTCAGTTGTTGAGTCTAATGCTGGCTCGTAAGTCTGGTTCTGAGTTCTACATGCGCGTGGAGGATGGAACGGTGCCGAGTTTTGTGGCGAAACGGTTCATTATGGCCAAGGACGATGACGTGTCGCTGGAGAAGAAGGGTAAAGACGAGACGTCCCTCAACCCACTCCTCGCTTCACAAGTTGACATTGTAGTAATTAAAAAATCACAATTTTTTTTTAACTTTTATATCTATTTCATTGTTTTTCAAAAAAACTGCAGGGCCTTACTTTTTTTAATTTTTAGGTACGACAGGGAACGGCTTTGTATGCAACTGCCGAGGAGCAACTAGGCAAGCTCGTGCGACTCAAAAACGTTGCTTTGGAGTATGATCGAAAAAAGAAGTTTCACTACTTTTCCATGAATGGAACCAACTCAGCTATCATCATGTAAGTTTTCATAGAAAATTGTTCTTGAAGTTTGTTTTAGAAAATACTTTTTTAAATAATTTTGAAATATTTAAATACTTTTTTGAATACATTTTACGTCATCGTTAATTTATTTGTTACTTGTTAGTCCTGGCTCCGCAGAGGAAAAGAAGTTGGATAGAGCTCGACGGGAAGACGTAACTTCGAGTTTCAGGGCCGAAACGCTTGAGAAAGTGGCCTCCGCTGCCGAATCATCTGATTCGAGTAGCAAAACGCTACCGATCAACGAACCGACTCCGAACTCCAAGCGCCGATTCTCTGTTCAAAAATCTCCAAAAACAGTAAAAATTACTCCAGCCAGAGTAAATTCTCCAGCAAAATTAATCAGGTCGTGCTCGCGTCCATCGTCTGTTTCAATTTCCGTACGGTCAACGGCCACTAAAAAGCGAGAAGAGAAAAAGGGTTCGCCGAAGGAGAAAGTTGAAAAGTCTCCAGAGGGCGCGAGGCGAAAACTAGATTTCGAGGAGCCCAAAACGTCTTCTGGAGATTTTCCAGCGAAAGCTATTCGCAGGCGTTTCGAAAGTACGTATAAGAAACTGGAGAAACTAGTTGAGCCGAGCGGTCGCCGTGTCCGAATTTTTCCGCAATCACGATTTGAGCGAATTCGTCAACACCAGAAAGAACTCGAGGAGAAACGGATACGTGACGAGGAACAGGGACGTGAAGTTGAATCTATAAAACTTGAACTCGAGCAGCGTGAAGAGGAAGAGAATCAAAGCAAGGAAGCGAAGCAGAAGCGTGGTAAGAGTAAAGACAAGGCGAAACGAATTAAGAAACGGAGTAGTGTTGAAGATACGCAGAAAAGGGACGAGGAACGTGAAGCTGAGGTACAAAGTGACGAGGAACGCGAAGTTGAGCAACGAGGTGACGATAAACGTAAAAGTAAAGATAGGCCTAAACGTGTACCAAAACGTAAACCAAAGACGAAGCGTGCACAGAAACCAAGCACTGATGATAAGCATAGTAAGCAAGAAAGTGACCACGACAGTGTGGTCGAGCTTGTTCAGAACAATGGACAGAAACGGGAGAGAGGAACTAAGCAGAAAAGTGACGAAACGGAAAGTGAAACGAGACGTGATAGCAAAGATAAGCAGAAAAGTGACGAGACTGGAACGAGACGTAGCAGCCAAGACATGGAGAGAAGTGACGAGAGTGAAACAGAAACGAGACGCAGCAGCCCAGAAAAGCGGAAAAGTGACCAGAAAGTCAAAGATATGCGAAAACATGACCAGAAAAGTGAATCTCAAAGCGAGACGCGACGCAACAGTCAGGATAAGCTTCGGAGTGGAAGTAGTCGTCAAAGTGAGGAACAAAGTGAAAAGCGCAAGCTTGACCAGATCGTAGCTTCCGACTCAGAATCAGCGACGGATGAAATCGAATCGCTTCCAGCGAAGCGATTGAGGCGTAAGTCGAGTAACGCTAGCGTCAAATCGCTGAGCCCTTCTAAAGTTGACCAATTACAACCTCGAAAATTTACTATACGCCTACCGGTCACGACCCTTGAAGAAGTGACTAGGTCGAAGAAAGACGTTTCCGAGAAAAAATCGGAGAAGCGGAAACTGCGCCGCCGAATTTCAACGGTTTCGTCATCGGACGATGATGACGACGTTGCGGTTGTTGAGATGACTCCGGAAACAAGTCCAGTTGATTCCTCGAGGAAAAACACGCCAAAAAAGAGTCCGAGCAAAGGAGCGATAATTCGCGGTCGGAGAATCGGTCCGCTGAAAAATTCAGCCGCTACTGAAAAGTCGCCGGTAAAATCACCATTGAAAAATGCTCTGGGAAAATCGGCCGTAAAAAGTACCTCAAAAGCTTCTCCAAAAAAATCGGTCGAGAAAAGTTCGCCAGAAGAGTCTGGAACACAGTCGGCGAAATCTCCAGCACGGCGCCGAGTGGGTGCGCTACGCCGCCGCGGTGCGCCACCGTTGCTGAAGCCGAAGACACCGCCGAGCCCGAAGTCTACTGGACGCTCACGATTGAGACTGAGGAAGAAGTGATTATTTTCAATTTTGAATGCAGGATGAGGGTCATATTGACCCTTTTGGGGGGTCAAGCCACGTGACCCAATTGAGGGTATCTAGTTATCTACTATCTAGGGGTTTTCAGGGGTCATGTTTCATATTTGATTAGTTTTAGGTTTTGGCACTGTAATTTTCACCAGCTTGATTTTTGCCTCTTTTTTTAATCTTCTCTTTCGTACATTGTTAGGCTGCTTTAGCAAAATTCTACTGTCTAATTTTAGTAAAAAAAAAATTAACTAATTTATTCAAGGTGAGAATTCTCGAAACTTGTGTTGATTTGAAGCCTGTTTGAAATTTCAAACAATTAATATTTAATTATTTTTACCTAATTTACCAATGAATTTGACTAATTTAAATTTTGGATTGACTGTAAGCTTTGGCAGTGTGTGAAGCCGAAGTGGAAATAAATGAAGGTCATACTCTGGATGTTTTTGCAATAATATTTAAGTTGATTTAACTTAATTGTAATTTAAGTTAATCATGATTTAAGTTAATGACGATTTGAGGGTGTTCTGATCATGCTGTGCTGTAGAAAACCAGGAAAGATCATTTAGTATGCAAATTTCCATATTCAAAAATTAAGTGGTGAATTAGTTGATTGTGATGCAAAGGTGTGCTCCAGGATTTTTTTTGTCCAGTATTAAGTTATTTTTTGTTCCTGATTTTTTTTCTCCAGGAATGGAACTTGTAAGCTGTCAAATACCCAAGGGCGAATTACGAATCCACTTTTTTGGCTTCATGAAAATGACCTTGTTCCAGTAGCTTTTCAGTTGGAAATTGAGGTGCAATTCATTATGCAAAGAATTTTGGAGGTCACGGTATATACGGGGCGTTTTTTAATTCATTAAACTTTTGGAGTTGTGCTGGTGCAGGAGAATTCGCTAAAGGAAGGAGCTTACAGCGTTTTTAAAAAAGTAAGATTTTTAAAACATCATTTTGAAAATTTGGAAAAGCCATAAAACAGAAACTCATTATTTTTTAATTCTACGAAAAACCAAAACTAAAGAGCATTAACACGAGATTTATTTTCACTTTCCATTTTATGTTTGCACAATTTTGATGCAAATTGTAAAGTTTAGAAACTATTAAAAATTGAAGACCGTTGGATTCCACTGTTGCAGAAATATGAAACCTCAAATGTCCAAAAATAAGCATGTTCAGCTAACCTGGACTGACTTGGCGAACATTACACGCTGTCACGTGGTGACGCGCGACATGTACGAGCGGCACTTTCGGAACAACGGTGCGAGCATGACGATATGCATCATGTCGCTAACGGGCGTGGACGGCGCACCTGTGGAACCCGGAATGCCACTGGTGACTTTTCAGCCCGATACTGACGCACCGCCGTTGCCTCTCCAGGCCTGGCTTCCCAACGGTGAACTCGCCTTTGGGCGGATCTTTGACGACAGTGGTGCACCGTCAGCCTCCTGCACGCGCACCTTTCTCGCCAAACAAGAATCGCTCCTCCTCCAAGCCGACATCAGCGTCACAGTGGGCTTCGAGCTGGAATTCTTCATACTCAACGAGGACAATTCGCTGCTGGACAAACGGTCCTATTCAGAAAGTAGGGCTCTACAGGGTGCTAGCTGGAAAATATTGACGGAAGTTGTGGATGTGCTGACACAAGATTTCGACATCCCTGTATGGCGCTACCACAAGGAGGTGGCGGCCAGTCAGTACGAAATCTCTATCGGCCCTTTTCCAGCTATCGGCTCGAACTCGCTCCTCCACGCAGCCGATTCTCTCGTCCTCGCACGACAAGCCATCTACAACATATCGGCCAAGCACGGTAAGAAGGCCACGTTCCTGCCGAAACCATTCCCGGGCCTTGCGTCCGGCGCGCATGTGCACGTGTCCCTGGAACGGAATTCCAGGAATCTGTTCCAGGAAAACCTGGAAGATGCCCAGTCATTTTTGGGCGGGATCCTGGAAAACTTGCCAAGTTTGGCCGCCGTGCTCACGCCGACCGGGAATTCGTACGACCGGCTCCAGCCATCGGCTTGGTGTGGAGCGTTCCAGTGTATTGGAACGGACAACAGGGAGGCGGCGATTCGGCTCATGCGCAACAGCGGAGTCGTGAGCCGATTCGAGGTTAAGCCGATAGACGGTACGGCCAATCCGTACTTGATGCTAGGTGGTTTAGTGGGGGCTGGACTACGGGGACTGAGGGAACGGACACCGTTGCCAAGTGAAACAGACGTGGATCCAATGTCGCTGCCGTTGGAGAAGCGACCCCCGCGGTTGCCGTCGTCGCTGGAGGAAGCGATTACAGCGTTTAGAGAAAGTGAAGCGATTTTAGAGCTTTTTGGAGAAGATATGCATCGCCTAATTGTAGGGATTCGATCAGCGGAAAGGAAATATTGGGAATCTGGCACTGAAACACTGGAAAATAAGATGACATTTTTGTTGGAGAAGTATTAAAAAAACGGAATTTAAAACAACCATAAAAAAATCAGAATTAAAAAAGCTGTTTTTAAAAAAAAATCAGCAAATAACTTTTAGTATTTGTAACAAGCAAATAGGTTCTGGATCATATTTGTGGTTTTTAGTAAACTTATTTCATGAAGGAATAATTTTCAACACAATTCCAGTTTTTTTTCAGAAAACGCTTTAGAACTGAACGTTTCGAAATGTAATTTCAAAACTGGAAACACGTGAAAAAGAAGTAATTTTTTTAGAACTACTTTTTCTTTTTTTAAAGAAGCTAGATTATTTTTCCACTTTGAGCTCTTCTTCTTGCATAATTAGTTTTTTTTTTTCGAAGCGTAGGAAAATGCATTGAGACTAAGGGAAAAGATGGCAAGCGTCACTGGTTTCGCAATTAAAGTGAATGAAAATGTTCAAAATTTTGAAAACATGGTTTTTAATAGTAAGATGTACTTAAGGATTTAAATAACTTTCATCAGATTACTATAACCTGATGCTCCTTGCATTCTTAATCAATTTAATTATTTCAAATAAAAAACGATATTTAATCCCATCAAAAAGTGTGAGACAGTTGAATGAGGTCACATGACTTTCCCCACAATTTTACTTGCATTTTTTCCTTTCCACTTTGGAAATACAGAGATGAATTCCGCACACGTTTTTCAAACTCGGGACTTACCGCGCGGCACAAGCAATTACGTCAGCGCCATCTTCTGTCCTCTACATCAAAACAAATTAATTTTATTACGTATGTAAATGCGTTACTTTGATATGCGTACTTTCCTATGCAAGTGACGGAGACTGTGACATAAAGTGTCGCCTACACCTCATTCAGCGATTAGGATTAGCGACCTTTTGGTGAAACATTAAATAATTCAATTGCTATTAAAACATTGATGTAAATAAACAAGCCCGTTGTGACTCAGAAAATGATGCTAAAATTCTCCTGTCTTAGTACTGGCTTGTTTGGTTAGCCACACACTGAAGCTGATTTATCTCCGGTTTTCCGTCAGGGCATCTTTTTGAGATTTATGAGTAAATTTACAATGTTTGTATAAGTACTACTTTAGCCGAAACAGAGTAAAACTGCGTAATCAGTAGGTTATTAGCCAAAACAGCCCGTGCTAGGACAGGCGTAACCTTAAGGGATCCCTATTCAAGGGTATTCAAGACCTGTATTTTCAGTTTTATCCGTCGTTTATTTAAAGGCGCTATGGAGGTCATTTAAATGGAGAAATTCAAGATTCAGGTCCAGAAACTTGAAGAAGGTCCCTTACCCCTGTTCTAGGACGGGCTTGTTGGCTTGTCTTCATCGACGTAGAATACAAAATGATATAGTAAACAAAAACAAACAAAGAAAGCGGTTCGATTCAAACCCGAGTTTAGAATTACCAAAAAAGTAACCTGTGAAGAAAGTGCACTGGTATGCACATTCCGTCTATTAAAAAGTACATGCAGGATCTAACCTCGGCACTTGAATGATTTTTAGTTTCTCCGATATTCTCTTCATATCACACATGGTATATTCAATTGGAATAGTAAAACGGTTCCATAATCAATACCGAGAACACCAAAACCGAGAACCGGTGTTGGTTTTCTCGGTATTGACCTGCTACTCATATATCTAGTATACATGTAAAGGCCACTTGATGCCCAGGAATGTTTTACAATTGGGCGATGAATGTAATGGAGCCGTTTGTAGAGCCGGAGTATTATTGTTTTTACTTTGATTATTTCCGGCTCTCGTCTGTGTAGCCAGTGTGGCGTCGAGTCACTGATAAAGGTCAAGAAAGGAAAGTTTATTCACATAGCGCTATCAGTCCTCATTCCCATTCTTTCTCTCATTGAGTAGGGACATTGGTCAAGATCAATCCCTAGGAAAACCGTGGCTCACCGTGCCGAGCTGAGTGACCGTGACCGTGCCATAGGTAATAGAGTAATTGAAAGCATAGACAGAGACGCAAAAATGGTGTTGTTGGTAAAAGAAACTGCTTAGATTATAGAGAATAGGTGTTTATTGAGTTTATAGGAATTATTTAGTTTTGTCTAATTGCAAAATTACATTAGTTTAGTAAACCACCTTTCAATTTGCAGCGATTCACTTCCATTCCAACGTCATATTCCGGTGTATAAGGATGAATACTGCGGAAGCATCTCTTTTCCTGACATCGCTCGAGGACATGAAACTTTCAACTTTCACAATTACTTGTGTAATCGGCTGCTATGTTATATTGTGTAAGGGTTTGCTGAATTTTCGTTTTGTTTTAGCTGCAAGATTCTAAACGAGAGCAAAAAGTTGGTACGGATTTGTCAAATTTGGAATTCTGGAGATTCTGGCCGCATTATTAAGCTAAATCAATTGAGTTGGATTAATTAGTAGTACAATTCACTCCCAGTCCCAATTACCTTAATAATATAATGTATCTAAGAAGAGTATATTTGTTTTTATACCCTCACGCCTTGAACGTGTAGTTGGAGGAATTTCCTTAGCACGGAATTGTCAAAAGTGTCAATTGTTATGAATCATGAGGAATGACTGCTATTAACGTTTTTGTGGTTAGACACTGGATATGTAAGCAAAGCCGGTAAGATCATTTGACTTTTGTAAAGCGATTCCCAATATTTAGAAGAGCATTGAATCGAAGTAAAATTTATTTTCTATTTTTGCTTTAGGTTACATGAAAATATGAAATGCGAATTTAATCATCTCTTGGAAGGTTAACTTAATCACGTTAAATTCCAATCCTTTCAAAGGAAAATCTGTAACCATTTGGCAAAGCGATTGGAACGAATTGTTTTGTCAAGAATCTTGAAGATACTAATTTATCGTTGATTCAAGTTGTCTTTATTAAATTTTTAGAATGGTGGAATACAGTATTTGTATTTGGCAATGGTAATGGTAACACTCCAGAATAGGAAACATTAATAAAGTAGGTATATGACCAAGTACAATTGTTAATATTGAGGATTTTGTGCTATTAGATTGTGTTGAATTGATGGTTACAGTTGCTCCCTGCAAAAGAAAACATTGACATTTGGGATGCCAAAGTACTTGGAAATCTTCTAATTTGAAAAATGCAAATGATGACATAACGTGAGGCGAGAAAAAGATGCTATGAAGAGGATATGCTCTTCGAGTATCGACGATTGATCTCACTTAATTAACCTAAGTTAAACAAATCAGTTTTTGATTTGAGTAATCGTTTGATATTCAATTTAACTCAAATTTATAGGATTACAGAAAACTCAAGGGTGAATTTAAAGAAGTTGTTGTAAAGCTAACGCCTTCTTGAAGTGTTACCCCCTTCGTAAAAAAAACAGCATACTACAAACGTTGCTGATTGGATTGGATGATTCAGGGTACAGTTCGAAATTTTTGCAAAAGTGCTACCTTACATTCTACTTCTAGGCAAATCCATTTAACGCATGAGTATGCTAGAAAATAGCTTGGCGCATGTAAATTGAACAATTGTTTTCTACCTTTAAAGCCTAACCCTCCGTTTGTATATGATAGTTCACAACATAGTTACTTCACTCACTCATTAATTTGTCTGAAATTTTGAAATTAAAAAGTGTACCCTTCAATCAACTTTTTATAATATTTCACATTATTTTGTATGTAGTAAAGTGGTATTGTATTTCAGCCAAGTCATAAAATGATCGATTTTATTAAGTTAAGTTTAGTTAAGTTATAAAGTGTGAAGTTTTTGAAAATATGCTTTCAAGCTTTTGCTCTACATTTACGTTCAAAGCATTTGATTTTTTTTTTTGCTCTTGAAGGCGTAATGATACTCTCGTTAGTATTTTGGTGGTGGTTGAATCACCTGGCTGTTAAGTGGATGCGGTGTATAAAATTCGGGGTTAATGATAATTAAGTACAGGTTGCTCTGGGAGAGGGTAGCGTATCATTAAAGTTTTAGTTAGGTGCCGAGTGGGTGTCATATGTTGTAAAGGAGGCTCCTTCGTCCGTGTGTGGACTTAATGACCAAACTTTCTTTTGTATTCACCCTTTGTACGAACCTTGTTTGTATATTTTTGCTGTTGCATGAACAAGGGAAATTGGCTTTCGGGAATTCGTTTTTGAATACTTTGGGCAGTGCCCTATCATTACGAGGGCCACGCATGGGCCTCTGTATATTCGTGTCTCTCGTTTCCCTTGTAAACTGAATGAGGTGAGGCAATTAGTTGTTGTGCCTAACTAGGGTCCATCGACAACCTCTTTTTTATTCTCTCCTTTTCAAAGCCTATTCTTAATTCTGCATTCGTCTTCTCTCTCGATTGGAAACATGAACCTTGTTTATCCGACCTTATTAAGTAAGCCAAAGCCCACTTTATCTTCTGGGCTTGTCCGTCCGTACAACACGCGATTTGACTCGAAAAGGGCTAAACCGATTTTTCACCTATTTTAGGGATTTGAGTTCCAAGATTTGAATGCCGTATCTGGGTCAACGGAATGTTTCCCTTAAAATGAGCACCCAAAGTGCCCCAAAGGTTTTTTCTTTTTACATTTTTTCACTATTTTTAAGAAACGAATAATGACGCAAGGGTACCAGACCCTTGGGAGGCCTGTTATGTCATTAAGATTCCCAAAATATTTTTTCACAAAACTAATAATGGCAAATAAGGTCACTATATGAATGACAACAGAACAACGCAACGCAATCAACACTATAGCTGGATATGCTGTATCATATTGTATCATGCTGGATATGCTCATATTAGATCACTTTTATGTTAAATTTAACTGCCAATTTTCATCTTTGATTTTTTCGATTTTGGAGATGTTCAGAATCATTATGAGATTCACGTAAAAAGAAACGCTTGAAAGGGTATACGATTGATGTAGAGTCCTTCAAGATACTCAAAAATTTTCAAAATGTCGAATATGAATTTCGACCGCTAAATTGTAAGCGATCTAATATGAGAAGTTAATAATAACAAATGTAAAGATGGTGTCGATGGAGGCGTATATGGCTGCATGGTTTCATTAGTAAATGTCCTTAAGCTGCATTTGGATGACATTCGCTGCTTTGTAAACTCCGTTTTCCCTCTGTTTCTTTGGGTGTGTATTTACTGGGAAGAAAGTGCGGGGTAAGGAGAGGATGAGTGTAATTTGAAAGGTGTTGGTGGCGTAGTTACAAACGAGGCCTGTTGTCCCTGCCTCCTTTTGTTTGGAACAGGAATGATTTAATAACAGATTTACAACACCTGTCACCCTTTGAATATATTAGAAAGAGAGGAGATAGGGCTCCTTAGATCTTGGCAGAGATGCATTTTGCAGTTACCAATTCCATTTATTTTCTATGAGAAGTTTCTAATTGAAAAAGATCATAAATCATGGGAGTAAGACAATTGTTTGGTAGGCTCAAGTCACTCCACTCTTCTACAACTGGCAGGTGAAATTCATATCTTGCAACCGAATCTATTTTTAAGGCTTCCTTCAAAACTGCACTCCTTCTTTAGTAATTTCAAGAAAACAGGAACAATGTTTCAATTCAACGTTAAAAAAGATTTTCGCTTATGAAAACTATTTGAGAGCCCGAACTGTTTGATTTTTTTTTTATATTTTGGATTTGATATCCTACTTATAGTAGCGGCAGCTACTCTTATGTTCTCGCTTTGTCTGTCCGTCTGCCTTTCCGCCCGTAGCACGATCTCAGCAATCCCACATATCTATAAATCTGTGTTTCGATATGAGTTCTCTTATGATTCGGCTCATTCAGTTAAATTTTTTATTCTTGTTTGATCTCCAGTGACCACATGGGTGTCAAAGGTCAAAGAAATTTCGCAAAAATCGCAATTGAATACCAACAAAGTTTAATTATCCGGCCATAATAAATTTGCCTTAGGACGGGCTTGTTTGGCTTATTAAAATTTTTGTAACTGGATGTGAATTTTGTAATTGCTTTGAGGAGAAGTGTCGGAAAAGAAATGTAGAGGTTGTGGATATGCTAAGGACTCAAGGGCGGATTCATGGTTACTTGGACAAGGGAGCCGAGATTGCGAAAATTGATATGAAGCTGAAGTTGATAAATGACATGGGATAATGGAGAACTTTTACGAAAACCTTTCCTTCCTCCGTCTTCAATCCCACACTTCTTAAAAACCGTAATCATTACAAATGCCACCTAATAACTTTGCACGGCTGCGAATACCAATGAGTGGGTACTTGGCCGCCAGTATATGATGAAAGAGCTCTTTTTAACACTATTTGTTACTAAATATAAAATTTTAACGTCACACGAGAAAAACATAATTTAGAAAACAAGTATTAATATTAAGAAATATTTGTAACTTCAATTAGAAAATTGCTGGGCATGTTGGACATATCGAACCTTGTGAAATCGCGGCTGTATAATGTTTTTTAATTTAGAAGTTAACCGCATCTTGTACTGTATTCTAGTTTATAGTTTTTGTGTTTGTAAGGAGTTTTTCAATATGTTCGCCGAATCTAGGCTATTATTTGCCTAGACTGAAAGAATTGACTCATAAACAATTCCAGGAGCCTCGCCTCTCCTCCCTGGAATTTGTTTGTTTTCCTGGAATCCCTGTGCAATAATTAGGAATTTGGCTCAGGTTCCCTTATGCCTCAACTTGCAGAGGCCCTTTGGTGGTAAATAATGGGTGGATAGACTTCAAAGGAAGATTTTGGGATTGGGTCTCATTAGTGGCTGGGACTGCGGCTCCTGCCTTTTGTGTTTCAGTCCAAAATAGATTTAAATCCATTGAGATCCTCCTGCTGGAGATGAGCAGAGGTGGAATGAAACGTCAGATTTAATTTCGTAAAGGCGGGTCTCAACATCACTAATAAACTATCTCCTGCCTCATATCTTCTCTGATCATCACAGATATCCCAATTCTAGGGTTCAGGAGGTTAAGGCTCGAGCTATAAAATCCGAAAATTTATTTCAACAAAAGATATCCAATTAATCAGTCCCTGTCACTTCCCAAATTCCTTGTGGTTAAGTATTGAAAGAGAAAATTGAATATTTAAGTTGTTGAAACCGCAGCCTAGAGCAGTGAAGTTAAGGGGTTGATATATATCGTGAACGAATTTTATCACCTTAGGTAGTGGATACTTAAAGTAGCGGATACTTTAGGTAGGAGATAGTTGACTCGAAGGAATTTCACGCTTACTTCCCCCGTTTTCTGTTTGTTTTGCATGGTTTTTGCATAACCTTTTGGAAGATTTGAGGTAGTATTATCTGTAATGGTGAGTTGATTAGGGTAAAGTTAAGGAAGCCGACGTCTTGCGAAAGGCTTCTTTTGATTTTTTTTTACGAGTTTTCTTGGAAGAAAATGGCGTTGTTTGAGTTTTGACTTTTTGAAGTTTGAGTTTGTGGTGATTGGGGAAACCGGCTTCTGGTGATTATTCAATCTTCCGGTGTGCTTTCTTCACTGTCAGACCTTGACTTGGCCCTTGATTATGCAATTTCATATCATTTTGGGAGACAGGTTCCGAAGGGTCTCTCCACTTAAAGGGAAGTTGAGGGATAGTTGAGTTGCTAATCATGCAATATTTCATCTTTGCCCCACTCACTTCCCCAATTCGCAGGGAAACATGAAGTGTAATTACATTTCTCTCCCAGGTTAATCACATGCATCTCACACTGATTGACGGAACTTGTACTTTTTTGACAAACCAAATCAGAAATTACAATCATTAATAGCCCTTAAGCTCTTAATTCAGTTGTATCTTTAGTTGATTGGCTAGGCTAAACAATGTTGCTACAGTCATTTTCAAAACCAAATTAATTTTTTTTACAAGTTTAAAACTTCAAAAACTAGCTTATTCACGCTTCTTTTCTTTTGGTAGATAATAGAAATTTAATGGCAAAATGTCTGGGATTCAGCTAAAGTTGATAATATTTCAATATAATATAACCATATGACAATACAATGACAATATACCTGACAAAAACAGTTTGTTTGGGTTGCCAATTTTTTGATATTTTCATTAGATGTGCAAAATTGCTGCACTAAGCATAAATCTCGGCAATTATGAAGCCTTGTTTGAATGTTTTTTTTTAAATTTCATCAACAATTGCTTGACAATTTGATGACATTCGAGCGTACTTTTGTCGCTCCATCTGCGGCTTCTTTCCCTATTAGATATTTGAGAGTAGAAAATAATTGGGAGTATTCGGGACTCTTTGTTTGGAGAGTACTGTGAGCTTCAAAAGAATTTTGTCAATCCTTTGTCATTCGATTGAGAAAGATGTCATTGCAAGAGAGGCTGAGGAAGGGTCGGTTAGTTTTGAAAGATTGAAATCATCCAAATATGGACCATAGAGTTACAGTAGGTAGAGCATCTCATTGTGGCTTCCAGGCCCTTGCAGTCGCTTTTGAAATGGCGGAGGCGGAGGATTTGCTATAATTTGAAGCGGTAGGAGCCCTTTCAGACCTTATTTTTTAATATTTCAGCTCTCCAGATGCGGTGTTTCTCTAGATCAGAGTGGGAATTGAAAAGAATGCAAGAGAGATTGGAGACAGCGATCTGATTTTGTCCTTTCCACTTTTTTGTTCCCGTTTGTCATTCTAAATTGACAGGCAGGAAGTTATCAAGATTTTGTATTTGCCCTTTGTTTCAATTTTCCAGGAAACGCTGCTCCACTTCTACAACTTTTCTTTTACTCTTCAAAAAGTTGATAGGCTGAAAGACTTTTTTGAGATTTTATTTTTTACCCAGTCTACGAGAATTTTCGTTTGATTCTGCCTAGTTTGACAGTTTGAGTTGTGAAGAATGATGGATTTGAATTTCTGACAGGAGCTTTGCCTTCAAGGAATAAAATGAAGTCAGAGATCAGTTTCTATTCTCTACCTCATACGCTTTAAATCATGAATTTCTTAACATAAAAAACCCTTTCAAATTTTTAGCCAGGTAGAAATGCCTACCTGTGAACCATGGCCGAAATGGTATTTCATCACTTTCACTTCCAAATTCGTGTTTAATTTCCTCTTCGACCTATATTGAAGCCTCCAGTTGCGTTTCTTGGAAGCTAATTGAGCATTGCGTGCTACGCATTTCTGTGGGGCTTGGGCGTCGGTCAAAAATATTAGTATTTATGCTGGAAGTATATACTGAAGTCTTTGCAAATACGCGTTCAAAATTGTAGTATCCTGCCTTGATATGATTTGGAAGAATGTGCATGATGTCGCTGTAAATATCACCGCGGTGGTGACGAGTGACCTTTTATTCTTAGGTTGCATAAAGGAAATAGTAGACATTTTTGTAATAGATAGATAGATAATTCATGATAGAGGCGGATGATGAGATCCTTTAGAAGTGTCCACTGCATCTTCCTCTGAATGGCAGTTGGGTAATTGAGGGTATAAAAAGTTATTTTTTAATCCATTTGTCGGTATTGCTCATTATGTAAGTGGCTGACTAGCATGCGATCTCTTATCAGCCTCTTCTGGCAGCTGGAGAAAGGAAAATGTACTTATTAATCTCCAGCAACTCCTCTTCATTCCCATTGTTTCCATCATTCTCCCCTCATTCTCAGCCTCCTCTCGTGACAAAAGTCTTTGAAAGTGATCTTCAAGTCAGGATCTTTACTACGGCGGCATCCTTTGTCCTTTGTTAACTTAAAGAGCTTCCAAGGATTGTTAATAGCATCAATTGTGCGACTGACACCTTGAGAGACGATCAGCACAAATTTCAGAGTATGATTGCCCAGAGTGTATTTCAAGTATTGACGCAGTGGCAATGATCATCAAGGGACTCAATTTATTGGAACATTGATATCTAATGTTCGTAAAATGAAATTAGGCCTAATGGTTTTGTTAGCGATTGACTTTGAGATGTGATTTAGATCAATTTGCCCTTGCTGTCGGCTAATATTTGGATGGCCCTGCATTGGCCAAATTTGAGTCACTTCGGTGACGCATATTTTTTTTAATAAAAGCCAAACTACAGAGTTTAGTTTTCAATAAAATATGCAAATCATCAAAAAAGAATTATGCTCACAATCACAAAGCCTTGACAAGTTTAGAATTTATTTGAATGAAAAATTTGAAATCTAAAAAAATAGATAGAAGATTTTGTTTATTATTAGTAGTAAGGGTGGAAGATACTTTTTGTGTGGCTGTTACGCTTGCTTAATGACCAGCATGTTGATTTGCTTTAATTTTTTTTTTTGCAGTAGAGTTCAACAACTTATTGAATATTAATATTTGAAATTAATCAGATTTTCACAAAATGTTCTATTAAATTCCTCTCAAAGTCATCTCAACAGAAATTCTACCCATGATTTGTTGTTTTTTGTTCATAAAGCATAAAGTAGTGTTTTTTTTCGAACTGAAGTCTATTCCANTCATAAAGCATAAAGTAGTGTTTTTTTTTTCGAACTGAAGTCTATTCCAAACCCAATTTTAAAAAAAAAGCTAAGGAATGTAAGCCACCTGCAAGGGAGACTACCTGCTGGTAATTGAATTACTTGAGCTCATGTATGGTTGTGTGGAGAAAGGTTGATTCGAAGTGAAAGATCTGATCTGAATTTCACGCGTCGTATTGTACTGGAAAATTATTCTGCAATTCCGGGATGAGAACCGTACCTAATATTTTTAGGCTTAGAAAATCTTTGGTCGTTGTGCTCGCGTGCTGTTGATGATGGAAATCTTGTGTTGGAGAAATTCGGTGTAAAGATAAAAGGAGATGAGAGAGAGTCCTTGCTGAGCGTGTCATTGTGCCTTTTTGGCCGCTGCCGCCTTGTTTCATGTGTTTTAATTTTGGTAATGGAAAAAAGCGCTCTCGTGGAGGTGTGGTCACATCACCTTATTAATAGGCAAGGTTCCATCGTCAAGGGGCCCTTGAGGTCGAGGGCTTTAAATGGGGATGACTCGAGAGTCTGACGCTTAATTTGTCACGCCAGTTGGAAGTAAGTGGTGGAGTAAGAAAAAGCTGAAGAAACAGAGGGATGAGCCGATGAAATGAAGCTAAGCGGATTCGTTCAGTCGGATCTTCCCTTTGTTCAAGGAGGGAAGAATCTGTATATTTAATTTTGAGAGTGTGATTTGATTGATTAATCCCTATACGAAGTGTCTGGTGACGGCAGGGAGGCTTTCCGTGAAGGTTATGGCGGATAAATGATGAGAGAGAAGTTGATTTGAAATTGAACATGAGCCGAGCCGGTTTGAGAGCCGACCTTGGAATGTTTTCAATTTTTTTTGAAAGTGAGATGGAAGACTTTATTTAGAAAAAATAGCTTGGCTAGAGATTTTTTGAAGCTATTTTTGATTTTTTTTTTATCTTTTTAGCTTGTTTTAGAATTCCTTTTTAAAATTTACTTTTCATTAGAGAGGTGTAGAGCAATGAGTAGTGATGAAAGTCGATGTACGTAAATAGAGACAAAGAACTTGGCTTATTGCATGCTCATGAAGATGCATGAAGATTGCATGCCCAGTTGAAAAGTAAGCTTTGAGGAAGAGAGCTTTATAACCCGGGAGTAGAGTGATGTCTCAGAAAAGGACTTTTTAGCGGCGCATAACTGCCTTTGCTCCTCTTCGTTATGATGTACAAAATCATGATAGATCACAAGAGTGCATTCTTTGTTGCAAGTAGAACATTACATAGTTTGGATAGGAAATAATTGTTTGCCCAAAAATGTATTCTCTAAAAGTTAGCACCTTGTTTTCTGTTCATAAAACGCCAACGAGGGTAACTAATTGGAAGAGCAAAGGGATATTTTCCCAAAAACGATTTATTTGTGCAAGCAATTTTCAAAAATGCAAAGGGAAAACTTGTACTATAGCTTCGTTACAAAGGGGTAATAAAATCTAAAGAAAAATAATGATCGTTGAAGGCGGATTTTAAGGATTGTGTGAAATAATTGTGAGACACTTTACCACTGACCCTTTTGGAGCT
>VYYI01000828.1:0-25168 GCA_021029175.1 Bilobella aurantiaca
AATTTGAGACGTATTACACAAACACAAGTCAGTTTGTGTTTGTGTTTTGTGAATTTGAGATGCAATTACACAAACACGAGTCAGTTTGTGTTTGTGTAAGAGGAGTTATTGTGGACACATTTGTCACCTCATAGAGTAACATGCAAAAAAAATACTGCAAGAAACATGAACAAATTATTGACTTTTTTCAAGTAAAAAAAATCAGTTCGCTCATCTAATGAGTAGCAAAAATGTTAGTGACAATTGATGGCCTATAGGACAGAATGACAGAAAACAATTATTCTCTTAAGTAAAATTATGTTTTTATTGCAATTCTTATAGTAGACAAAATAAAGCCTTGACAAATCTGTTCACTGAATCTCTCGGAGACACCTCCTTAGTTTCATCAATCATTCCAAAAAAAAAAAAACAGCGAAAGCAAAGTTTTTTTTTAAAGAAACACACTTTATTTGAGCATTTTTACTCAAGAATACTGTTTTCCAGAGATGTAGTAAATCCTTCCTTGGTCATAACTTTGGATTCATAAAACGAAAAATCCCACGGTATTTTTTTTATATCTTGCGCAATAATATTTGAAGTAAAGCCTTTTTGAAGTGAGCAGAAGTCCTATATTAAAATCAGAATGAAGCTGCAACCGCACCATCGTCATCTCCCGCCTTTAGGTTTTGTGTTATTCTAAAAGAAGCATTTGTTTATCTTCACGGATCTCATTTTTCCACATTTTTTACAGGTATGCGGATCCTTGTGATGTTACTTCTGGATACACTTCCGATGCTGGGAAACGTTCTCCTTCTCTGCTTCTTCGTCTTTTTTATATTCGGAATTATTGGGGTACAACTTTGGGCTGGAACGCTGCGGCAGCGCTGTTTTATTGACTTGAATAATTCAGACATCAAGTCTGAGATGTAAGTCATGTCATACGTCCCTTATTTCATAATATCGTTATCCTTTACCTTTCACGCCATATGCCTGCAAATCCAATTCGTCACATCCAATTCCACATCTATTTTCCTTAGCACGATATTTTCATCGAAATGCCGCTAATTGCAAAGTAGGCATGCGAAGTTCACATTCGCAAAACGGTTTCTGATCTTCTAAAAAAAGAGAAAGCAGAAACAGTGTTCAATTTTTGTCATGAATATGAAAAGCTTCAAGTCAACGGATTTTGTTGAACAATAACTTTTTTCCCGATTTTACCAACTTATGTTGTAGTAAAAGGTGGACTTCTAAATATATTTTTAATACCACGTTATCCATGGCACTCAATAATGCATCCCCACTTACGAAGAAGGGGTGGGGACTATTTGTTGCTTTCACCTACGGAGAAAGCAAGGCTCAATCAATTTTCAAAATTTTTACAAAATTACTACGTGTATCTGAGTCAATATAATTAGTTTTTGGCCAATAATTTTTTGGATCAAATTACAATTATTGAGTTTTACAATAGTTTACTCAGCTGGATAATTAAATTCATGGACAGAGCTTTGAGACAGCAAACTGGACTGTGTGACCCCGCTCTTTTTTTGCCAAACCAAGATTTCGAAATCTGTTTAATTTTGGTTTAAATTTGTCTAAATTAAGTTTCTCTGAATTTTTCTATCCTTTCGCTAGGCCGTGGAACTTGAAACATTTCTACGCCACCCGCGTTTCGAGCTTATCGTAAGAACTTAATTAAATGTCCGCAGAGGGCATTTTGTTTTAAACTATAAAGTGTGGTTTCCGCCCTGTCAACTCCGTATAACCAACCCTTAACACACCCTTGGTTTTAATGGCTGCTTCCCTTACAGATTCCCTCTGATTTCAGTAGCATCAACATCTAATACTGATTTTATTATTTTAACCTTCCTACAAAACTGGCCAATAATAGAATAATTAAATTGGTTTCAGCCAATTAGCGTAGGGATTAGGGTTACTATAATTTATTTAACCATCGAAAACTGTTGTACACCTCAATTCCCAACAGGTTTCAAATTTTGCAAAGGGATTCTTCTTTGTAAGCAATAATTTATTTATAGTTTAACCGCCTTCCATTTTAGTTGGGACATAACCTATAAAGACACCACATTTTACGACCCTTTGATTTCAGCACTATTACAGCAACATTTCAACCAAGATAATAATTACTAGATTTCCATCACTTTACTTCGAAAGGGTTTTTGAAATATTTATTTTTGAATTTAAATGATTATTCCAATTTATTATATGATTTCATTCTTGAGAGCTCTGTTAAGTATCCATTTAATTATGATTCAAAATTGTTTTTGCCATTCATTAGACATCACATTTTCATATGTTTCTTTCACGCCTTTGGATCACAAACGTAATTTTGGTGTTTGCTTAATATGATTATTGTTTCACTTCAGCTGGAATATTTTTGGGTGTTTTTTGAATATCGAACACCAGTTCACCAAATAGTTTTACGTTATTCCTAAAACATCGACCAAGACGCAAAAGTGAAAACACAACACTTCTTACACCAATATGATTTCTGTGAAATAGAAAAATGTTCCTCACTGGTGTTTTGCAAAAAGGCTTACTTTCTCCCAGCGGCCCTTAACATGTGCTGACAAGAATGCCTTGAAGACTGCTTCCGTTTTAATTGTAATTTGATTTTTCCTTTTAATTGAGTGATCTCAAGCGGACTTCTTACATTGCTTTTGCATTCAGAACCTGAGACGCTGACTCATCGAGTTCTGTGTGATACTTGTAATTACGACAATACCTTCACAGAAAACTTAATCAGCTTCTTTTTTGTCTTCCAAATAGGCAACTCTCCACCTACTACCGAACGAACGACGCTGAAAAGGACTATATCTGCTCTCTCTCCAAAGACAATGGTAAGCACAATTAAGGGTGGGATAGCATCAGGTAATTCTAGGCCCTTGGCCACTTTCCCTATCTCTCATTTCATATATATTTGATTCCCGCTTTCACTTCCTTTCACTCCCTTTGGCATCTAAATTCTGATTCACCTGCACAAACAACATTCCTCCTCAAGGCACGGAAGGACGGCCTTCTTTTGTTTCCCATGCATTTGAAGAGCTCCACTTAATTATTCAACACCTTCATGTTCCCTTCTACCTCCGCACTCACGACTTTCTCTTAACTTTCTCCATAGCTCCTCGACCGGCTTTTGAGTTTAAAAATGGGTACAGCAGTTGAAAATTTGGAGAGGTTGGGAGAAAAGTCTTATGAAATATGTATAGTTGACCTAAACCGCTTCTCCTGGAGGAGATTTCTATATTCTTTTCCTATAAAATTAAAAAGAACTAGTTTTCTTTTTTTTATGTTGGAGGAGTTATAAATGTAATATTTAACATATTCCAGATTATTTTACGGATTGATGAACTACTTTGTATAGTTATTAGAGTGGGAGTTAAGTTAGGTTGAGTTAATCACTCCCTTCCATTCTGTGTATTCTGAGAAGAATAAGAAATTTGAGTTAAAGTTTGAAAGTCCCAAGAGAGAAAGTTACTCATTCAGAGCCTTTCCTTTGTGCTGAATTTTTAATCCTTTCTTGTCTCCTTTCTCCTGCATCTCACTACTCAACGCGGTGAAAGTAATCATCGATCACAGCGCAGCCTTTAGAGGGAGACGCAGTCAGCCAACGGCATCCACAAAGGCTTTCTCCCACTAATAAAGCACAGGTGTTGTTGCGTCTCAATTTAGAAATGAAAACAGAGGGGAAAGGTGTGTTTTGGGTGAGCTGAGATCATGCATTCTTAATACGAAAGGCCAACATGTCCATTTACAGGGGTTGGACTCGAATTAGAGCCAAATGGAAGCCAGAATTCATTTGCTTTCTCCAAAACTCCACGATTTTTATAGAACATAAAAATAAGAGGCAGAAATTGCTGTTAAAATTAAATTTTAAATTATAATTCAATTATTACTTTCTAACTAATTTTGTTTTCTTTAACATAAGATGGTTTCCTTTTTATGGCCCACTGGTGTCTTAACGTGCGGAAGTAATATTAATATATTTTAAAAAATTATTAAGAAAAAAAAGTAAAAATAAAAGGGTGCTCGCAAAGAGTTGTTAAAAATAAGCTAATTGCTTTTTATTATTTTATATAGTTAAATTATTGCATTTTCATAATAAATTTTTATATATTTAGAAGAAGATTTTCTTCACTAATTCAGCATAAGAAGTTCCAATTCTGTATTCAATGTACAGAAAAGACTCAAAGCATAAAGAAGCCTTAATTGAATTCAATTGAAATTCAATATTTCAATACGTCGTCCAATACCCTGATGTAACGCCACGTTTGCGAATTTTGTCAAATAACAAAACGCGCTACTAATCGGGCAGTAAAATTGATTTTCTTTTTTTTACTTAAGCTTTACATTGCTATAATTTGACGTTCGTTTTAACGTTGTCGGCAAATAATTTTATAGCCCAGCGAACGTAACGCTGGACGAAACAAGGCGTTCATCAAGACACGGAAGGATGAACTGGAACTGACATTTCCCCCATTAATATTACTTAAACAAACATTGTCAAGAGTACTGCGTCCCAGTTTTCAAATTTTACGAGATTTTGTTTAAGAAAATTTGAGTCAAGCGTGATTGATGAGCTCTTATGAAGTGGTAAAGTCAAAACTCGGCAAACCGTAATTTCTTTTTGATGACATAAGCCTTGTTTTGTGTAGTTGATTCAATATGAAACCTATTTTCCACTCGCTGCTTTCTCCATTTACCATTTTTTTTTCTTGTCCCAATATTAAATTTCATTCATCATTTACCTTACCTTTCCCTACCTGTCAGATCCATATCAATTTTGGAGTCAAAAACGGAAGTTAGTTTGCCGCATCAAGATCACAAATGTACCATCAGATCCTGATTTTCTCCATCAAGCTACAGAACCTCACTACTATAGCCTCAGAGTATTTTGAAATGCTACAGATTCAAAATAACGACAGATCATAAGTAATGATAATTGTATTCCTATTTCCGTTAATTACCGCATAGAAACCTGAACAAAGATGAATTTTTAAGGATAATTGAGAATTAAAACGAATTGCTTTTTCGTATTTTCAATTTAACTTAAACCAGGCCGATGACAACTTTATGGCATTTTCTAAAACTAGGAAGGATTTATGAAGCTGAAAATTCTAACGCGCCTTAGCCTTTCTAGTTTTAAGACAAACTAATTAATTAGGTGAGAATTATCCTCGCCGCAACAAAGCCAAGTTTCAGCTAAATTAAGTTTCCAAGAACCCGAAACTTTCTCAACCAAAATTTTCTCTCCCTGACTTTGATTAATTAACTATGAGCTCTTATTATAAGAAATACATCTTACGCCCATCGATTCCAATTTTTTTTTTCAGGAATGCATACCTGCAACGACCTTCCTCCAAGTAAAGACATGTACGGACAAGAGTGTACGCTACCTGCAAAGCCATTCAGTCCAAACGTTCCAACGATCGAGGGCTGCGTCAACTGGAACCAATACTACAAGGTGTGTCGTGCTGGCGAGAAGAACCCCTTCCAAGGGGCCATCTCCTTTGACAATATTGGATTGGCATGGGTAGCCATCTTCCTGGTCATCAGTCTCGAAGGGTGGACGGACATCATGTACTACGTCCAAGATGCCCACTCATTTTGGGACTGGACCTACTTTGTACTACTTATTGTGGTGAGTTAAATTGACATAATGAAAATTTTATTTTATAGTATTGCTGAATTGTAGAATTGAGCGAATTTTTTTTTCAGAGAATCTATTGCTGTGCGTATTAGTAAAATTATTGTAATAATTTAATTAAAGCTTAATATTACTGAAGTAGCGCGAATTTACAGTAAGTTAAAGAGTGCATTTAAAATGTAGCGAACTACTAAAATAGCCCTTTCGAGGACCGAAGCACCAGAAACTGAAATACTCATGTCCTTGGTTAGGCTAGTTTGGTTTGCGCATCAATTATTGTCGCAATATTTGTGTAAAGATTTTTTCCATTGAGAAAAGTCGTCCAAGGCAGGCAGGAATTAGGTATTTTGTGAGTGATTATAATCTTCCATCTTGTTATGAACAGATTGGATCATTTTTCATGATCAACTTGTGCCTCGTTGTCATCGCAACGCAGTTTTCGGAGACAAAGAAGCGGGAAATGGAGAGGATGCGTATTGAGCGGGCAAGGTTCTCGTCGACGTCGACGCTCACGGCCATTGAGCATGCCTCCTGCTACTCTGAAATATTCAAGTAGGCCGCTGCCTCGCATTAAGCGCTCGCTTCCTCGACAATCCAAAACATTCAGCTTATGATTCACTTTCTCCGTCTCCCCTTTTAAGGACTCCTTTACTTTCCCTTAAAAGGCTCCCTTCCCCTCCTTGAGCTCATCTCCTGTCTCCCTTACGTTCAAAGACGAGAATGCATGAATAAATAATGAAAAGCAGCCTCCATTGTCCCATCACAAGTCATAGACTCCTGTCCCAACTCTTAAGGCTCCCCGTGAATACATTCTAAAAGAAAAGAGGGTCTTTAGAATTAGGATAAAAGTTGCCAAGTGCCACTTAAATTGTCATATGCTCCCTTCCTGCCCTAAATTCAATTTTGAGTTGAGGCTGGAACACGCCAAAGACCTTCCCACCGGCTAAATTAAATTCAACCCGGAACTCCAAATTTTCTCAATTTTTGTTTCTACTTAACTTTCTCTCCAGGCTCATTTCCCACTGGATACGGAAGGGACGACGGAAGGCTCGGAGGTACTGGAAGAAAAATGATGAGGAACAAAATCAAATTGACCTCCGGAATGCCCGGCACAATTGGGGAAGGGCTCCTAATTCCGAACTAAAATTCGAGCAGGAAGGGCTGCCAAGGGGCTCCAAGGGAAATGGACTCACTTGTCCTCAGCTTCTGGCTCTTTCGGGAGCCCTTGGTGCTCTTCCGCAGGTAATTACCAATTAGGCCTCACTTTAGCCTTGTGCAAACTAAATTTTGCATTTTGATTAAAAGGTGGCCCTGGGCACGAGTCAAGTCAAAGGGATTCCTGATTGGGGGGAGCTGAGCACTTGCCTCAAGAAGTCACAGCCACTTTCCTACAGTGCACCTATTTTGACTGTGACATCAGCCCAAGGTTCCCCGAAGAAATCCCCAGGGCAGCGGTCTCGCAAATCGTCTTTGAATGAAATTTGGGGAACTGAAGACAGAGAGACCTCAGAGGCTGGTCCTTGCCGATCTTTTATAAAAAGAATTGTAGAGTCAAAAATATTTCAGCAAGGAATTCTGGGAGCTATACTCATAAATACGCTTTCGATGGGAGTTGAGTACCATAATCAAGTGAGGACAAAACTAATTGAATAATTTCAGTGACTTTTTAGTAAACAAAAAATTGGCAATTTAAAAAAACAAGTCACTCTTTGTGAAGGGGCAATGAAGTGGAAAAGGCTTTCTTTTCTTAATTCCTTTGAAATTACCGACGTCTCCAATGTATGTGGGAGTTCCAATAAGTTTTTATTAGCGTGTAATCATTAGAAAACAGGGCAGCTTTCACCATACTTTGTAATACATCCAAATTGAATCAAACTCTTGAGTGAAAGTCCTGTTGTTGGAAAATGGTTAATTTTGAAAACGAAGTAAAAGCCAACAAAACTCGGGAATTCAATTGAAAAACTTTTCCTACCTAGTGTTCAAACAAATTCAGAAGAAATTTCAATTTTCAAGTAATTGCATAGTCTGGTTCCATACCCCTTTATACTCTCAGTGGTGTCCTGGAAGTGAAAGCGTTTGGATTTCTCCTATTTTTTTTTATTACTTTCAGCCCGATGAGCTAACGGCCATAGTGGAAATGAGCAACATTGTTTTCAGTTTTGTATTTTTCGTCGAAATGGCCCTAAAAATCGTGGCCTACGGATGCGTTGGCTACATTAGCAACGGTTTCGATGTCTTCGACGGAATCATTGTGGTGCTCTCTGGAGTGGAGATCTGCCAAGGTTTCTTCGAGGGTCATACCCATGGGGGCGGAGCACTTTCCGTTCTTCGGACGTTTCGACTCTTGAGAATCCTCAAGCTAGTTCGTTTTCTGCCAAATCTTCGACGGCAGCTCGTCGTAATGCTCAAGACCATGGACAACGTCGCCGTCTTCTGTGCCCTCCTGGTCCTCTTTATCTTCATTTTCAGGTGAACTTGGGATTTCTAAACGATCCTATACATTTTCTGAGAAATAAGGCTCCAATTCGATTTTTTTATACAGCATCCTAGGCATGAATCTCTTTGGATGCAAATTCTGCGTTCCTGCCTGCAAAGACTGTACAGAGATGGTTTGTGACCGGAAAAACTTTGATTCTCTTCTATGGGCCCTTGTTACCGTTTTTCAGGTAGAGTTTCGTTTTTGAATTGGAAGGAAATGATTCCCCGTGTTTCATCTTCTTTCCGTTCCCTTCAAAGCCTGTGACTTTGTGTACAGCGTTGTTCAAAATTTTAAGGCTCTTCTTCATTTAATATTGAGAAAGCTTACTTTTACTGCAATAATTAAAGTATGTAGTAAAATTATTTTCAGTTTGACACCTTTTAATCCATTTTTTACCAGTACTTTTTCAAAATTTTAATTAAATTTAAATTAGTTAAAAGATTAGAACCTTTGTTGTTGTTCTTATAAAAGCAACGGTAAATTCAAAAATGCTGTTAGCTTATTTGAGATAATTTGAGTATTAATCATTGCATTTGGATATTTGAAATTACTGTTGAAGGACAATATTGCGTTAAAATCGGAATTGAACCTGGTATTTTAGCGTTTCTAGAAGTAAAGCAGCTGAAAGATTGAAGAACGCTGTAGCGTAAGAGTCGAATCATTTCTCATAGTAGAGTGAATCCTTTCTCCGCTTTCTCCTATGTGAAATGAAATGGTTCGAAGCCACATTCCTCCTTTCACATTGCTTTGTCAATGGATTTGGGATAAGTTTTAATCTTCTAACTTCCTTTTCCATGACTGGAAGATGCATCTGGAAAATGCCGTGAAACGTCACCCAGAGCCCTTCCATTGTGCAGGAATTCCTCATTGTCTCTTTTAAGCAATCCGTAATTAAAGTTTGACATGATTTTAAGATTCTGACGCAAGAGGACTGGAATGTCGTCCTCTTCAACGGCATGGAGAAGACGAGCCCTTGGGCGGCCCTGTACTTTGTGGCTTTAATGACATTTGGAAACTACGTCCTCTTCAACCTCCTCGTTGCAATTCTCGTTGAAGGGTTTTCTTCAGAACGGATTGAACGAGAACAGAAGGAGCGGGACGCTGAAGAAAGGGCTGAAAAAGTGCGGCAAAATTCAAAATTGATTCTTCCAGCCGAACTGGAAGAGGAGGCTCCAGGCCCTTCTTCCGCCCTTATGCCAGCCCCAATAATTATAACGCACACTGCGGCCACACCTACAGTAAGGAGGACATGCCATTCGCCCTCTAATGACTTTTATATAAAGTCAGAACCCAAGCGCCTGCGCTCAGAAAATTTACTTTAAAAACGCCACATTGTTTGTTGTACCGTATGGTCATTTGCTGATGTCAGGCTTTTACTACTGTATAGCGTTCTCAAAATGAAACTAGCAAATTACCAAGCGGGAGTACTCAATTTGTGTTTCTTTCGGCGATTTCTGTAACATTTTGTTTTTTAATCCTGAATCTGTTTTGAATTCAAAATTTTACAATTCAATTACTTCTAAGACATTTTTTTTTACCATTAGGGTTCACCACATCCACCCGAAATCTACGGCTCGCACTCTTCAATAAATTCGTATAACCTTCAGCCGGCGGCTATTGAAATCGACGTCCACCTCTTTCATCCCATCGCTAATTCTCCGGGTTCACGCTCCAGGAACAGCCTGAGTCCCTACATGGCGTCTCCAAGCATAAGTCCGCGAAGCCTCAGTCCCACTTCCAGTCCGAAGCGAAGCCCATCGCTCAAGCGTGCCCGGAGTTGGCGGGAAGAAAAAGATCAGCGTCGGAAGGTACGGCGAGCGTCGCTGAGCCCCAACCTCAAAATGAGCGAATACAATCACAACAATAATAACATTCTCCACTCCAGGTAAATTTGAAAGAAAAACATCTCTCCCTCCTGGAGACATCTTCCAAATCTAAATTTTATGCTTGACTGAACTGACTCCTTTCAGCTACTGCGAATCTCGATGTGGAAGCATCAGCGGCCACGGTGCTGGCTCCCCTCCATCGATTCATACGCTCGGAAGCATGAAATTGCCATCAGTGAAGGAAAAATGTCATTTTGCGCTGCATTGGATGCGAGAGCGGGCCGAATATTCCTGCTTTCTCTTTCCAGAGGGGAATAGGTAAGGGGTGACTCCCTGGAAATCAATTGGGACTTTACTACTCACTCAATCTGCTGCCGGCTCAAGTACACTTGTTCTTTTTTCTTTAAATCTGGATTTCGTAGTTTTCGAAGACGTTGTAACGAGGCTGTGGAGCACCCCGCATTTGACAGATTCATCCTCCTCCTAATTGCACTTAACTGTATTACACTGGCCATGGAGCGTCCCAGCATCCCAGCAGATTCGCCCGAGAGACTCTTTCTTTCCATCTCAAATGATCTCTTCACCATTTTGTTCCTAATTGAAATGTCACTCAAAGTCGTGGCTCAGGGTGGTTTTGCACAGTACTTTGAATCCGGTAGGTCTTTTTCACTTGTTTTCCTACTCCGGGCAGTGCAGTATTGATTAGAGGCTTTAAAATGTGGTTTGTAGGCTGGAACATCATGGACGGCATCCTCGTCCTTATTTCAGTTGTAGACCAGATCATTTCCGTTTTTATGAATAGGTAAGTGACTGGAAAATTTGCCCGTTTTTAGGTACAGCGTTTTCTTGATTTTTTGTTCGCACTTCCAGTCCCAAAATATTTGGGATTCTCCGGGTGTTCCGCCTTCTACGCTCACTGAGGCCTCTGAGAGTCATTAATCGAGCGCCTGGACTAAAACTTGTGGTACAAACACTGCTGTCTTCATTACGGCCTATTGGAAACATTGTCGTAATTTGCTGTACTTTCTTCCTCATATTTGGAATACTTGGCGTTCAATTATTTAAAGGTACGTTTTGGGCTAATGCGAGTAAACAGGAACCTTTGCTTTGTAAGTTCTGGACTTTGCAGAGCGTTTTCATGTCATGTACAAAAAAAAGAAATCTGCAAAACTTAACTAGACATATAAAAAATGCTATGAATTAAAATCTAAAGTTTGTCACTTCAGACAGAGCATTGAGCTTTCATTTGTAGCCTTTGAAGAAAATTTTTAATTTTTAACTAACATACTTACTGCACACCATCATTTAAGTATTAGCTTGGACTTTCTCTTTGATTTGCAGAGGTGTTTACTGTTTAGGCACATGGAAAAATTGAGAAAAGATCAAATAACTGCAACATTGCAATACCAAGATTTAACAAAATATTAAGTTCTGGTAGAATTTTGATAAACATTCTCAAAAACTTTCACCTCGGAGAAAGTTATTGATTTCTCGGATCGTAATTAGAATTTCCAGTTAAACAAAAAAGCTTTGTACTTTTAAATTATACAACTGAAAACTGAAAGTTTAATTAATTCCAGGAACTTTCTACCATTGTATTGGAAATAACATGAAGAACATTTCGACAAAGGCTGACTGCCTCTCCCACAATAATACATGGGTGAACAAAAAGTACAATTTTGACGATCTCGGCCAAGCCCTCATGTCACTCTTTGTCCTGTCGTCCAAGGACGGATGGGTTGGAATTATGTACTCTGGGCTGGATGCCGTGGGAGTTGACATACAGGTGGGTGTTCGATGAAGCCTCAAATTCTATTTCTGTTCTAAAATGTTTGGTTTCTGTTCCTTCAGCCAATCGAGAACTATAATGAATGGAGACTGACGTATTTCATTTCCTTTCTCCTCCTCGTCGCCTTCTTTGTCCTCAACATGTTCGTTGGAGTGGTCGTCGAAAACTTTCACCGCTGCCGTGAGGCCCAGGAAAAGGAGGAGCGGGCCATGCGAGCATTGAAGCGCCTCCGGAAAATTGAAAAACGACGACGAAGTAGACCATATTTGAAAAAAAAAGTCAATCATGCGACTCGATGAATATTTTTTTTATTAAATTTTGATCCAGAAATGAGAGCTCCACCCTACTGGATAAATTACTCTCCCTGGAGAATGAAAATCCATGGACTTGTTGCTTCAAAATATTTTGATCTGGCCATTGCCGGAATCATTGGTCTCAACGTTGTGACAATGGCCATGGAGTTTTACATGATGCCAGATGTAAGAACTCGTTTTTTCAAGAATGTTAAAGTTACTTGGCGGAAGCTTTAAGGCGTTTTGAATGATGCAAGAGAAAGTTGGGATTGGAAATGGGTGAAAGTAGGTAATCTCGGAGATTTTTTTTCAGGAATTGACGTACGTTTTGAGGATGTTCAATTATTTCTTCACTCAAGTGTTCATATTGGAAGCGGCTCTCAAAGTATCGGCCTTGGGTCTCAAGCGCTACTTCCGCAGCAAATGGAACCAATTGGACACGTTCATTGTCATTCTCTCCGTAATTGGAATTATACTGGAAAAGATGGAGTCTGACCTGATTCCAATCAATCCGACCATTATGAGAGTCATGAGAGTACTTCGCATCGCACGAGGTGAGGAGCCCTTGGTGCCTGGGGAGTTAACTTAAAGTTAATCATGGGATCTTTAAGTTTAGTCAGGTTATGTAATTCTTTGTTTTTAATTCAAGTGCTAAAGCTATTGAAAATGGCGAGTGGAATCCGTGCTTTACTGGACACCGTGATTCAGGCTCTGCCCCAAGTGGGGAACCTAGGCCTACTCTTCTTCCTACTTTTCTTTATTTTTGCGGCGCTGGGCGTCGAATTGTTTGGACGCTTGGCCTGTGATGATGATCATCATCCTTGCGAAGGTTTGGGTGAACATGCAAATTTCTTCAATTTTGGAATGGCCTTCCTAACGCTCTTTAGAGTGGCCACTGGAGACAATTGGAATGGAATCATGAAGGTTTGTAAAAAAAAAACTGACTGGAGAGAAAGGTGGTGAGAAAGTTATCTAAACGGTTGCAAAAACTTTTGGTTCTCATGTATAGCTATGACGCGACGGTCAAAATCTTCTTTAGAGTTTATTAGATCATTCACCATAATTTGTTTTAAGTTAATGAACTTCAGACTAGTCCAACAAAGCCCTTAATAACCTAAAAGAGTACCCAGAGATTAAACTAAAATGTTTCTGTCCTGAGTCGGAAGTTTTTGGTCTTTTTTTAGGTTAAGGCGTCTTGTATGCAAAAAGATATTTTTGTCCTAAATGTACTAATTTTGAAATTTCAAAACCTTTTTGTGCAGGATACCTTGCGTGAAGACTGTGATGACCGGCCTGATTGCTTTCAGAACTGTTGCGTATCAAAGATTGTAGCTCCACTATTCTTTGTTATATTTGTGCTCATGGCTCAATTTGTGCTCGTGAACGTCGTGGTAGCTGTTCTTATGAAGCACTTGGAAGAATCTCATAAGCAAGCGGAAGATGACCTGGACATAGAAGCTGAGCTGGAGGCGGAGCTTGCTGCTCAAGACGAGATTTTAGCAAAGTGTGACATTTTCCCCGTTCAGGAGTCGCTTCTACCTGTTGCCTCTTCCAGCGTCTCCAGAAGAATTCCTAGAGTTTGCTCCCTCCCGGACAACTTCGTCTACACCTACTTCGACACCACGGCGGACTAAGATACCTCTCTCCAACTAAACCATTCAGTAACGAATTACCTAATTTCCTACTAAACTAATCGCAATTTCCAAAGTTGTTTACACTTTTGTAAAACGTTGAGAACCAATTCCTAAAATCTTTCCAAACCAGTGAATAAAAATGAAATTATATTGACCTCTTTCTCAAGAAAGCAACAAAAGAATTATTGCTGTAGTGAGGCAAGGCAATCTATTTGCAACGGTCCCCTTTCTGTCAAGTGTCTGAAACGCCGTTACTTTTACTAATCGTGAATTTTAGAATTTTATTCAGCGAAAATGGGGTTAACGGTTTTCGCTAAAAAATTATCCAAACTAATTGATCTCATCAATTGAATTTACAAGTCCACTTTTATTCTTCCATACCATTACTGACCAAAGAAAACTTTTGAAAAATATAGGTCAATTTTAAATTTTAATTATGCGGTTTGATTTTAATTTTATTCGTTCAAGGGTAGAATCTTTTGTTATTTTTGTCAACAGTGCTGCATGACGTACAAAATTTAACTGCAACTAATGGTCATCACATCGAATTGACCTTCTTTTGGCTTCACCTTGGAATAAAAATACTAAATTGGGGGAAAAGTGGTCGTCCTTCTCGATTTTTGCAATAGTCACTTAAGTGCCTTAAGTCATTCTTCCACACTTTTCACACAAGTCTTCTTACATAAAAATCATTAACCGTTACTGCTAAAGAGTAGAAATTACCAAAAGATTTTTTACATTGTCTTTTGTTATCTAATTAGCCTAAATTACATTTCAAAGCCATGACGCACGTAAAAATCATCACAAGGTCAATTTTTTTGGCAAAATCGAAAACGAGTCTACAAAGATTGCTTGAAATAAAAAAAAACGTATTAAGAATCATGGAGTTTTGGAAGAGTATCTTCCGTTGTTTAGCATTTGCGCCACCTCCATCCGCTCAAGATCCTCTCGAAGTAGGCAAGATCCGAAGCCAAGAGGCATCTCAGAGACCGGTTTTTGACCTCTTACATCCTAAAAAAAATTCAGGTGGAGGAGACACGTATTATTACGTCTTCAAGTTTCAATGCTAACTTCTTCATTAGGATTCCCTATCCTTACGTTATTATGAATGCTTACTAAACAGCATCCTGAAGAGCATCAACAGGTTATATCGTCAGTTCCGAACTAGGCTTCCTCAGCATTGCAACCCCACTTCACCTCAACCTTACAATTTATGTAAGTTTTCTGGTGCTGTTATTTGTTTACGAAATCTTGCAAGTTGTATCAATTAATTGAAAGTTTTGGAGAAAATTTACAAGGAATTTTATGGATTTTTAACAAGAATTCTACACGATGGACCCGACACGGCCTTGTCCCGAACAAGGCTTGTTCTACCGGAAATTTTTTGACAATCACATTTACAATCCACTGAATTGTATTCTCAAAAATATGACAGAAATTCTGCAAGCATTTGAACAAAGCGTCACGCTCAACGATTCACATAGTGATGATCGAATTGCAATTGCAGAAGTTTCCAAACTTAAAATTGTTGAGGAGGAATTTTTGAGCGGTGGATTTTGGCTACTGCTCCAGATCTGCGCGGTATTGGGCACAATATGGCTCCTTGACCGTCATGTTCTGAAAATGGGGTTCCTACAAAAATGTGTAGAAGTAATTGGTTCCTGGATACTAATTATCCTTGCCCTACCGTTTCTGGTGCCAATAGGAGCGGGCATCCTCCTCTACCGCGCAGGCCTCAGCCTCAAATTCAAAATTTTCAATGGCGGGAAATTACAATTAATGGATCCGTTTGACGCAGTATGGACATTTGAAATTCCAAAATCGCCGTCAACTTGCAATGGCCTATATGTAATAAAAGGGCATGGAGAGCTGGGCAGAGTCAGGGAAATGCTGCGTACACGAGTGCTGGACAAGGAAGACTCCAAAGGGAACTTAATTTATGACAGATTTCGCTGGAGTATTGTTAACGAATACGGTTTCATGTGCTGGAAAAAGGACACTTCGGGATTTGACATCAATGATCATATTCGCCACTGCCAAGGGCAAGGCAAAGGGCCTGATTCAGAATGGACCGAAGAAGACCTCTTCCGGACAATGGCCGAGCTCCATGACGTTTCCTTACTTCAGCCTGGAAAGTCTCCTTGGGAAATTCTACTAATTCCAAAATTTAAAATCAAAACGGCGAAATCGGATCAATCAGTAAATCGTTACGCACTTCTATTCAGGATCCACCATTCTATAGGAGGTGAGCATTTAAAACAAGAAAGCTAAAATTTGATTTTTTTGTAGAAAAAAACACAATATTTTTATGATGCCTTTAGACGGCATTTCTATGGGACATATTCTTCATCAGTGCATAGCCGACGCCCCCTTCAATTTTTCCGTTGACCCAATAAGTCCGCTCAAAATTTCGAAATTGACAATTTCAATTGGCTACATCATTTCCTTCATTCTCCTACCTCAAATTACTATCAGAAATATATTTTTCACCGAAGAAAATGCCTTTCACTCGGAAAAGATGCTAACGGGGCCCAAAACCGTGAATTGGTCACGGCCAATCGGGCTGGCGGCGGTGAAGAAGCTCAAAAACAAAAGCAATACATCGGTGTTCACGGTGCTCTTGTCTTGCCTCACTGGAGCCATGCGCAGCTTGTATTTAAAAAATGGGCAGCCAGTACCGGAATGCATTCATGCTGCCCCACCCATCGCAATATTACCGTACCCAGACCGGAAACCTAGAAACAGGTTCTCAGTGGTACTGTATCCCTTGGCAACGGGAAAATCCGACCCCTTACAACGACTGGCAGCCATTTTCGGAGAATCCAAGCAGTTGGCCTCGTCACCAGACGTCCTTACAAACTACTTTGTGATATATTTGATGGGAATGCTTCCGTTTTTCGCACTGAAGGAATTTGCGGCCTTGGCCCATGCAACCATTACGTTCTCCAACATCCCTGGTCCCACGAATAAGGTTCAAGTTTTCGAGGGGGATGAATTGACTGAAATCGGGGCTTGGATTCCCGTTAAGAATCGAATTGGTAAGCTGAAAACATTACGAAAAAAAAAATAGAAATCGGAAGTCAGTCATAATCGTTATAATACGTTTTTCAGGAATTGCAATGGGACTATTTAGCTACAATGGCAAACTCCGCGTCACATTCATTGCAGACAAGGCGTGCCTGCCTAACGCTGATGATGTGGACCTTCTACGCGACTGCTTTGAGACTGAATTAACGAAGCTGGCTGAACTGTTGGATGTTAATAGTTTAGAACTTTTGCAATAGATGATTAAAAATAAGTAATAATCATCATGTGTAATTATTATGGAAAAGAAAATTACCTAGATGAACAATTATTATTGTTACGAAATGCCAAAACGGACGGACATGCAGGCATGAAAATATTCCTTGGAAATAAAGTCAAGGTTAATCTCTCTCAAATCTGCTATATAAAATGTTCTTCTTCTGAATTTAAGGATCTTTCGTCTTTTAGTTAGTAAACCTCGCTCTAAGTTTGGTGGATTTTCATTGTGTATCTTTAAGTAATGGATGAACTACCGTATAGAAAAACAAATATCAGTTGCAAAGTTTTAATTTAAGGAGTGTTTGCGAGGGTTTGTACAAAACTCGACGAATAATATGTACATAAATACGAAGTAACAAAACCTACCGTACGTGTCACAAGACACAACGAACCGTTATATCGAACAATTGACTATATGGCGATATTAATTTTAATCCCTTTCAAAAGGTTTGCTTTCTACACCTTAGATTTTTGTTTGTAAAATTACTTTATACGCTTTTCATTTTACATTAAATTAAATAAGTCAAGTAATATTCCTTATGCGTCAATTTAGTAGATACGTATAAAACTCAAACACTCGTTAGAAATTAAGTTGTGTATATATTGTGAAATTTGTGGCCTATTAGTTACGCCAGCCAACGCTTCGCCTGTTTCAAGTGACAAAGTACAGATGTCTTCTAATCAACAACGCCAGGGTCGTGATTTCCAATCTCTAAAAAGTTGGCATAGATTTCACGCGTACAAGTACCTTGCGGATTGAAACCGAACTGAAATATAAAGAAATATTCCAATGTGTACAAAATTTGTTAGCCAATATTAAATATTAATAATGTCACTACATAGTACATACCTTGTGGTAACCACCATCCCCACAAACGACTGCAAAAGGAAACTCAATTTGAAACTGTATGAAATATTACTTACTGTGCAACGAAATTAATTTAACAAACTTACCAATGACAGACTGTGAATCCACGCCAAATGCACAGAGACATGGCGCATTTCCCGCGACTTGAAATTTGGAGAAGCTCCACTTTGAGCTAAAGTACTTCGGTAAGAACGACACCCCAAGACTAAAAATGGCAAACAAGAGTAAGCTTAAATGCCTTAGGTTTGATGTGTTTGTCTCGTTTAGTAAAAAACACTCACGACGACTGACGATTCTTTTTGTGATCACCAACGGCAAAGATATGAATAGTTCCATGGTCTGACGACACACAGAGCAAGGATGAATCATGGTTAAAATTGATGCAATAAATTAACGCTGCATGAGAACCCCGCCGTAGCTCGTTAACCATGGTTCCGTTGAATGTTTCAAATATTCTGATTAGTGTACCCTTCTCCGAAGCAGTCGCCAACAGTGTTCCCTACAGTACAAACAAAGTGAACCACATTGCCTAACATCAAACACTTAAATATGATCCAGCACAACACACTGAATCGGGTGAATTTTACTATCTAACATCTAACCTGGAGATTCATGGAGATACAAGATAGTGTGGTTTCGTGTGCTGTTATTGTCGTGGAACCCTTTTCTGTATTCCCCAAATCCACAATTTCCACTTGACCAGGATTTTGTCCGGGAAAGGCTAGCAACGAATTTGTAGAGGAAGGGCAAAGGACGCACAATCCTGCGAATAAGACAACGGAACTTTACACCCACGACAGAAATGGAACAGACCTGTATGACATCGTTTACCTTTGGGGTTTGAGTAGGTCTCAAAAACGTGGAGCTGCTGAGGAGTCTGCGTAAAGGTATAAACTTTCACCATATTTTCCAACGCAACTACGATTCTGTCTCGCCGTAGTTTCACAGAGCGCACTGTACTGGAGAAATCCATTTCGATCACAGCAATCTTTTTTAAGTCGTCCCATATCATCACTGCAAATCAACCACAGCCACGGCGTTATTATTGACTTATTATTGATTGACAAAATTAACAAAGACCTTTATTTGGCGGATACTTGGCTCTAGGTCCACCCCCAACCAGTGCCAAGTAGTTACATCTGAACAGCATCTCGGCCCGTCCCACTCCACCATCAGCAAAGTCGTGCCTTTCCTTTTCTTTCAAAGGGTCACAATTAAATACTCGAAATCCATTTTCTGTTCCGCATACGAAGCACCCTGTAAATTAAGCAAAGTATTCAACACTACGTACATTATAATACTAATGACAATACAATTATACACTACCTTGATCTTGATTAAATCCAATATAGAGTAGTCCGTTTCGAAAATTGTTATCGGACACATCCATAGTCTCGTTTCTCTTTGGAGTCGTAAAATGAGCACGTAGCCTTTTCGAAAGTCAATTGACAAAATGGAATGAATGAAGACTTCGATTACTAATTAAACTCAACTAATTAGTTCCTTCTAATCCGAGATCAACACCCCTTTTCAACAACGCAACAGCTGCTTTTGTCAGTGTTCAAGGACAGATGGACGCTCAAGGCACTGACCCATCCATGATTACGTGGGACATCTTCCTTATCCATCCGGTGACTAATTGTCCAAGCCAAATGTAATTACCACTTAATTTAATTTATTTTCTAACAATTTAGAAACAATTAATTAAAGCTAAACACTTAATAAAATTTAATTTTGAGGATCAGCTGTAAAAGCGGAGAAAACTGCATCCGCCGTTTCCGTAAACAAAGAGAAAAACAAGACGCAATTTCGCGTTCTCATCTTCAATCCTTCACTAGTGGCTAGTGGGTCTTCTTCAAATGACAAAAATTAATTAAGTAAACTAACCATAAGTAACAATTAATTTTAAACTCATTTTAAACATCCAAATGTTCAATTTAGGTTTCTAAGCAAAGTGTTAATTTGGGTTTAGAACGCCATTACTTTAGATCTTGACTAATTGCTTGTTATTGCCAGTTATTTTTAAAAAATTGTTTGGTATTGACAATGCTTTACTTGCTCCAGACAGTTTGCTTTGTAATTACTTTGTTCTAAATTGTTTTTAGTTCATAATTTGCGGTAGAAAATCTGATGATTAATTTATTGTATAACGTCCAGATTCAAGTATTACAAGAAGTAGCTAATTATTGGCTTGTTTTTACAATCGCAAAGTATCTCAATTTATCTCAACATTTCATCTTGTATGTGATGATGGTACAGTAAAATTAGCTTAAAATGCCTGTCTACTAACCTTAAAATAAGATACAACATAGTAATGCGCAAATAAGTATATATGTCTTTCGTTCATCGAAAACCTATTAAGCCTAAACGAAGAAATCTTAACGACTTTCTTCTACAAAACTGTTAATACTTAACACATTTCTAGTAACATTATGTATCGCATCACAATAATTTTGTATTTTGCAACTCCTGTCAACAGTGGTCTGGTCGGGCACTCAAAACATATTTAGCCGAAAATTACGCGACTTTTTTTTAGCTAACTTATTTAACCTAAGTCATTGCAATTATTGAAAACTTAAATAATTCCTAATCTAATATCTATTACCTTGTAAAAGAAAAAAAAATTTTTTAAGTTAACCTATTACAGCTCGCCATATCAGTTTTAGAAATCATTGCTATGCTTGCTATTTCTCTAAATGTGATCCTAAAACGCTGATGACAAATTATCTAAACAAATCTGTTTATCTATTTACACTCATCACTCTTGTTTCACTTTTAGTAAGTTTAAGAGGTACAAAAATTGTACTCCCGCTGTACGTGTAGTAATCTTGATTTTAATTTTGTAAACGTCCCTTGTCGACTGCTCTCTCAGTTGCGTTGATTAATTAATTGGAATTGTTGGATCCAACAATAAACTTGAAGAATCCCCACTTCTTAAATTGTAACTTTCCACATCTAATGAATGAGTCCAGTTTATGGAAATGTTGGAAAGTCAGCGTCATCTGTTTTTGTTGGTGTACCAATGGCATTCCTCATTTCGGACATTTTGTCAGATTCTGAAAAATCAGACAAAATATATTAAGCTGGTTAGGGATTCATATTATTTGTATCCCCAGGGACTTTTATTTGGGGGTTAAATCTAAATTCAACTACGGGAAGTCTGGGGAGACCTGACATGCTTTTGGGACTGCGACCTTTCACAACGCCGGCGTAGCTTGCTGTTGTTCCTGAAGGGGTGGCTGTTTTCTTGAAACCAGTTTCTGCGCAGAGTCTAAAACAAAATAATATAAGGTGTGTTATATTTAACTTTAGAATTATTTTGGAAATTCGTAACGCGTTATTGGTTGAACGCTAGAGGCTAGATTAGATTCAAAACGCAGAGTTAGAATAAATGTTTTATTTATGTACATAGAAAGCTCATTTTGACTAAAAAGCGTACTGCATGAGGGTAATCGATGAAAGAAATAATAGATTTGAGGTAATAATTACTTTTCACTCCGAAACTGAAACTGCCGTAGTCTTACGAAGGAAATGTGGAATACGCCAGAAATTCGGATTTTGTCAGACATACGTAAGAAGAGTGGGAGGAGATAGAAATCAAGAAATTATTAGAGTAATACATAGTTTAGTGCAGCTGGAAAAAATTAATTAAATGTAACTTGTAATAAAATATTTTTTATTCGGTGCGCGGACGCCTTTTCACCAGTCGGTTGTGCGGGGACCATTGAGGATGAGCATGAGCATGCAGCAATCTCATGACGAGCTAAAATTGGTTCGTAAAATCATAACGTTCTCTTACCTGTGTTGCTTGATTAGCGTACACTCCCCTCCCTCAGTGGTATTGAGCCCGTAAATGTAGAGATAGCCGTCATAAGATGCTACCAAAACCCTCATCTTTGTTCCATCAGTACCACTGACAGGGGCCACGGCAACCACACTCCGCGTCTCTTGAAACGCAGTTGTGATTGAGGCAAATGAGCGACCCTGCGTCCATACTTCTGTCACTTGAGCCGGAAGTGCACCCTTCATCCAATCCATCCACGAATTTGATGTAGTCTCCTCCTTTACTTCACTAAAAATATAAACCATAAACTGAAATGTGACACTTTGTTACTCTTTATATGGCAGAAATGAATCGTGATACAACAGAAATACGCACGGTGCATTTTGTAGGCGAAAGACGTGAACGGTGGCAGTATTCGATGAGACGGCAAGGAAAACATCATCTGGAGAGAAAGCAATTGAGTAAATCGAGGCGTATCTCTTCATTCCTCGTCGAAACTCAAAGATGCGGGAGGCATCAGAAGTACTAAATACTCGAATGACTGTTCCCTTTTCTGAAGCGGTGGCGAGCAATGTACCAGCCGCATTAAAAACAAGAGCTGCCAAGGGAGAAGCATGGGCATGAATCACAGTTTTGGCCTGAAGATTGAACGCATCGAAAACTTGGACTTGACCCGTAGACCCAGATCCCGGATATGCTAAGTAAGAAATGTCTGCATTCACGGAGAGGGCTAAGAGTCCCTTGGGATTCGGCGGAGTGTCACGAATGGTGTGAAGGATTTTCATGTCTCGTATATTATGGATGTATAGCATTTCTTCCAGGCAAACAACCAATCGCTGTAAATGAAACAGAAAAAACAATGTACGTTGGTGACATTTTTCATTACAATAGTTTGTGACGTGCTAAGAACCTCTAGCTTATATTACTAAGTGTAGCTATTGATGACTTTCTTCTATTGAAAAAAATGACGATTTTCCAAATCTTTTAATTAAAAATTATCAATTATTCTGGCTGCATGACATGAGATGATTAAATCATTATTTATAAATTTTTACTATTTACTAACGTTAATCAAAACCTGTTTTGTTTCTAACTGTAATATAAAGTGGTTTGTCATATTAGTACGCCTCCTAATTCTTCAAAAAACCACTTTACGTCCATATCAGATTCGTACTTTCACTTTTGCACTTCGACATACTTTATTTTGATGGCGGTGCAGAAAATGAACTGACCAACTGTAAATTATAACGTGCATTCAACAGAATAAACAAAATCAGAAGTTTCCTCGTTCAAACTATGATTCATGAATACTGCTCTGCTTGATGCGCCAGGTAAAAAAGACAGCGTTCTAACATCTAAAGATACACCTGCACAAGCACAAGGCACAGCAATTTGAATGCAGAAACCGGGGTCTTGGGTAAAAATGCTAGTCTACGCAGTGTGTGAATGTTATAAAAACTATAAATTCGTCAAAAACAAAAGTTAACGCAGCGACACGAAGACAATAAAGGAACTTCTCTCTCAACGCACCATAAAGTTCATGTCATAATAATAATTAAACTTTAAACATCGAAATATAAAAAAGGCTGACGCTACGAGGTGGAGATTCGAAAATTCCCGTAATTAACATTTTTAGTTGCTCTATCTATAATCAATCACTCAATCAAATGCCATTCATTCCCGTTTCATGGCGAGTCTGAATCTCAGCCCGTTCGGAAGATATCCACATTTACCAATTTGTTACATTAATGTGGGTGTGAACACAATTTTGTAATTATATTTTTACATTTACATTAGCATAACAAACACGTAAGACAAATAGATATGAACGCTATCTCTTGCTTGTTGCTTTAGGTTTGCTTATTTTGACTCACAGCTCGATTTAGACGTACGCCCAGGATGGAATTAGCGTATGAATAGTTACAGATTTCATTCCCTTTCTTAAAATGGCAAACGCGTAGCTTCCGCGGACTTTGGAGGGAGACAATGGCCACAAGCGACGACGAGAAGAGCCTCTCTACAATTTGGACACCGTCGGGAGCAGCTGCCTCGTGAATTTTGTCAAGCGACTCAACTGCAGCGTTTGACACCAGTGACCAACCATGTCCAGTACCCACGCCCAGGGAACTAAAGTCCTGGTTGAACTGAATGTAGAGAATCTCTTCTGTCATTGCGATGATGCTGGTACTGGACAAACTGCTTAGATACTGGAAGTAGGTCTAGGTTGATATCGTCCTCACTGCTGCTTGTCCGTGTCCTCGTAGAAACGAACTAACTTAATTAAATTCAGTTGCACGATAGCCAATTTTGTCCTAACGTTGATGCAATTAGTCAATTGAATGTTTTGCGATCAGCAGTTTTCAGACATAGAAGAGTAGAGAAAATCAGAAGATTCAACAACAACAATAATGAAAAAAGTAAGTCACGTGAGAGTTTTCACATGGGACGAATTTCAAACTACATACCCACGTGCGTAGCATATGGTAAACAGCGAATCGTCATGAACGACCCACTCCACTCCACATCATCCCTCGTCGTATGCTCAATCTTATTTAATTAACATTAATTCATTATTCTAATTAACTAAATTAACGAAAGCACGAAATGTAAAACACTCAAGCGTTCATCCATTATGCACAAGCTTATAATAGATATAGAGCACCGATATTTTTTATTACTAGAAAAGCTTTCAAAATCCATGGAAGTTACCTTACATAAACCAAGTAACATAACATCTAATGTTGCGCGTTGATTTTTATAATGGAGGTTATGTAACAACTCGTCTATTTTATAACATAAGCTTTTTTCGTACAAACAATTACACATTTTGTAAGCGGGTCTACGTCAGATACGCATTTAATGCGACGTAATATTTCTGCGTCCAAAGGTCAGGTTTTAGTGGGCTTATTTTACTCATACGTTTTACTTGATTAGAATTTTACAAAATATGTTTGAATTCATGCGTCAATCAGCAATTCACACAATTAACGCAATTAAACAGATATAGATGAACAAGCGTTAAGTAAAAATTATACAAAAAATCAAGTACAAGAGTCAGAACATTTGAATCAGATGAAAGCATCTACTCTTTAGCGTGTATTTTCTAACTATAGTTTAATAAATTGTTCAATTTAAATTCGACTTTGGGTGTTAATAATTTACAAAAAAAAATCCCAACAGAACTCAGCTAAAAACAGATTCTGATAAAAAAAGTAATGGTTATTTACTAATTTGCCTAATTATTTTTTTCTTAATAAGTCATTTACAAAAATTTAAGCTTATTTGATTTAGTTCTTACACTTACACAGAGCATTGTGAAAAAGTTTAAAAAATTAGCTTTCTCTTTCCGTGCTTCGAAGCCAGCGATTAAAAAAAAATATTCTAAAGTTCTTAAGGGGGACGTCACTGTAGAAACGGGGTGGGGCCGATGCGGCTAAAAATGGTTCACCGCGGGGGCATTTTTTGAAGGTCTGGAGCAACGTAGAAGGTCAAGTGGGGACTCCCTGGACTTGGAATCCCTTCTAGTATAATTGGTGTTGAACAAACCT
>VYYI01000829.1:0-25142 GCA_021029175.1 Bilobella aurantiaca
AAATTACAAATCTTACGTTAGTTGAAATTTGATTTGACGCAACAAGAGCCTTGAGAATGCGATCGAATTCTACTGAAACTTCCTTGTTATCCATTCGTTCAACTGCTTGTTGAGTCTTGTCCAACTAAAATTAAGACGTAAAGGTTGAGGAATGAGCGGAGATCAAATAGTAGGAAAGGATGATCATATCGATGATCCATCGAACTGATCAAACTTACCACTTCTTGGAAAACGGTCATCTTTCGAGTTGGATCAGGCTGGTCATGTTCAATGGAGTACCGAAGTATGGGTAGACAGTCATCTGGGCGATTGAGGTCAGCCAGTGCCCAAATCTAGTTTGACCGTAGAATGGAATGAAACACCTTGCACAATGCCATGTTGCTATGTGTAGCTCAAGTCATGTTTACGACGGTTATGACAAAGTATCGTCGACTGGATCTCGATAAGTGCCATTTACCTTAAGATTTCTTATGGTGACGTAGTTAGAACCTCGAGTGTTTGTTAAAATTTCGAGTGCTACTTGTGGTGCGTTTTGATTGAGGGCAAGAGCTGAAGCAAACGACGTGGCGCGTCGAACCGGCTCTGCTCCAAACTCCCTCATGTCATTCAACAGTTGCAGGGCATATTCGTAGGATTGAAGCGTATTCTAACAATGTTACATACAGTTAACGGAAAGTGACAGGATCAAAATCTTACAATTACTAACCAATTTGTAACAGGCGCCAAAAGCCAGAACAGTAACGTTGCGAGGGTATCTTTGCCCCTGTATCTGTTTTGATTTCACCGTTTCGAACACTTTTAAAATTTCATCATACATCCCATTCGAATATAGAAGGTCGCAAAGCACTTGATAGGAAGCGAGTTGTTCAAAGAAGCCGTCGAGCTCTGGGTCCATGAATGCTTCCAGCGCCTGGGTTGGCTGCTTGAGATGGTGATACATTCTCATAACAACTGGACCGAATACGAAATTACCAAAGCGGAGATGACGATTTTGGCTATTGAACCTAGTGAAGCAAAATAATCGCTGTATGTCAAACAAGAGTAGATTTGTCAAAAGGAAACGTAAGGTAAGTACAAATACAGTTGCGCGATGCCGACTGGCTGGGACTGCCACTTAACTTACCGTTTCATCATGTGATGTATAAGCTTCATTTCTTCTGGCGAGTCTCCAACCAGATGAACCATGTGTTTTAGATCCTCAGTAAATATCATGTTCTTGGTATCGGAGTACGTGAATTCGGTCATTTTATCTCGGAACTTGTCAACCATCCCTGTGAACTGGGTCTGGGTCCGCACCCTTTGTTTTTCATAACTGTCTACTCCGATTGCGTCCAGTGTGTACAACGTCCTGGAGCAATTGGTAAATCGAAACCCTATCGAAAGCAATTGTTGTAAATAACTTGCTGATTCCAATTCTTACAAAAAAATAAATATTACAATAACATATCAAGTTTGAATTTCTAACCTTTAGATAGGATTCCCATTCCACTGGTAATTGTCTTGAGTCCAAGCTTTGATGCCATCATGAATTAGTCTGTTTCCAAGATAAATTTAAAGAAACTGATTTAGAAAAATAGCAAGGTACATACACATGTACCTAGGTACACAATTCGATGAATGAGGAAGACGAATCAACAAAACACAATTTGTACACTAAAGCAAAAGATGTTAACCTTAATTGATATGCGTAATACCCTTACCAATTATCGGAGCGAGTAACTGAGAGTAATAGTTCAACGGTCCTTCAACTGTCACGGTGTAAATTTTAAATTTAATTAAGTTAAATAATTAAAAACTAATTAATCGCTAGAAACGCTCACGCACATGTGACTTGAATAATTGTGAATTGGAGGACCGAAATTGGCCGGGGAGGAATTGGCGCAGGTAATTTGAACTTTGTGCTGTTCAAATTCTTCTCGTAAGATGGGAGGGACCGTCAAGCGTAATTTACCTTACAACGCTTTCGATTGTGAATTGCAATCATTTTCCTCGTTTAATTATTTACTCATTTATAATTAAATATCTTAACTTATTACTTTAATGAATTATCAACTACACCCCTTGAGAACAGTTACAATCAATTTAATTTCAATTATCCGCTAATCGCTGCCAAGAGCTAGTCTCTCTAACTTCACTCATGTTTGACCTGAGGTATTTTACTTTTTACAAAAAAAAATGTTTCTTTTTAAAGATGCGATTTGCACCCAAAATAAGCGTCCTAGAGTAATTTAAACTAAATATGAACCTAAATTAATGGTTCTGGAAGACATGTGTGCTATGATTAGGAATATGAGGCTATAACAAGTAAATTAAGTTAATTATCTTAATTAGGAAAGAACACGGTCCTTCTCCCCTAGTACCCGGTCCTGATCCCCACCAAGTACACGGCTCTTGGCCATGCCCGCATGGAACAGTTCCTCATCTTCATCTTGTCCGAAAACCATGTCGTTGACGAGGTCAGCTTCGTCGTCAGCGTGCTTCTTGTGATGATGATGGCCACTAAGGGAGTCCCTTCCGGTGTAGAAGTCCTCTCCCTTCGAAGAAGTCTTGTGGACCCTTTCCTTGGACTCTGGGCCACCGTTGGCCACGGTCACTGGATTCGAAGAAAGCACTTCTTCCAGCTCTTTTTCCCGGATAATGAACGAAGTATGGCGAAATTTCTTCTTTTCCCTCGTTCCAAGCTCCTTACAACAAAGGTAAAGTAACCCCTGCGCCAATAACAAGAATTTTTTTAAATACAATTTTTCAAATATTAATTTTTAAATTAAAAAATGTCCCAATTTTTCACCTTTTGCAAGTATTTCAAAGTCTAATCTTGATCGACTAACTGCTTTATAGTGTAACATTGTCATTTTAGGAGCATTCAAGGGTACAGAAACTGCTTAAAGAAACAGAAACAGAAAGTCTGCTTAGAATTGATGATATCAACTTGTTCCAAATAAATTCACTAATATAAACCTTACTAAAGCTTTAAATTAATGAAATTGTTAAGTATAATCGGGATCTCTCTATATCCACGGTAGTCTGAATGGGAGGTGAAGTGACAAAAACAGGTTAAAACCCTAAATGAGATTCTGACATTGACCTGAAGGACTACTATGACAAGTTATCACCATTTCAAAATTGCTAGAATTAATTACAATTAATTAGCCTATTATTTGCAGATTTTGTCCAAATAATAATTTTTTTCTAAATTAAATTTTCACTTACACCAACTACAATAGACGACAGACAGAGGCAAAGGAGCAGTACTTCGCCGGAAAACATTTCAACGGTTTTTCAATTTAAAAAAAAAGAAAAATCCGGTATCAAAAACGATAAAAAATCTTTAAAAAAAAATCGTGATATCCTGAAGAAGTCACTTCTGCTTCGATACTATACTACGGCAATTACTTGTCTTCCTACCAAATCCTCTCTGGCTGAGATGCTGCTAAAATGTGTTATTTACATTCAGAACTGGTTTAGAAGGGGCTTAGACATCGAGCGATCCTTAGTTTTTATCGGCCTCAACAAAGCCTCCTTTGGCTTTAAACTTTAAATTAGCTTGCAGATTAAGGAATCGTTATTTTTTATGTCCATTAATTTCCAGTTAGTTACTCCAAGAACTCACTTTCCTTGATCTTGCAGAGCACTCTCAAGGTAAAGAAGACGCTCTAAACAGCTTTTAGAACATGAGCGTTACAAAGGCACATCAAAAGCTATCTTATATGAGGGGTCAAGTGTTATGAAACATTACAACATTTTAACGAAGAAAAAAATGTTGGCAAAAACTTTTAGAGCTATGCTGCTAATTGAAATGCTATTGACGTGTTTCCGGCGGATCGCTTGAGGGCATGTAGACATTACTTCCGCTTCATTTGAGGCATTTGCGCTTCATTTCTATTGATAATAGACTTGATGCACTGCTTTTACTTCTACTGCTAATAGGGTTTTGGAGCGTTGTTTTAGGTGTATTTGAAGCTATTTGAGGTCAGGTAGGCTCCCAAATATAGTACAATGCCCCTCTGGTTACATTGTCTGTCCTGCGCTAAAACCTTTCGGAAACGACCCCAGTATGCACCGTGAAATATAGGCGGCAGTATGCTCTGCACCGTGGAATATAGACGGATAAGACTATAAGATCGTCCTTTGGTGATAGACTCCTCTGGGCCTACTTCCTCTGCCAAGTTTCTTATAGACTCTGCGTATGTATGGGTGTGGGCCTCCCTTGCCTCGAGATCAATATAAGCCAAGGAGTCTTTTTAAATACCGCCTAGAGACCCTGGACGAATTAATTGTGATTAGTTAATTAGTTAGTTAAAGTCCTTCCAATGGCGAATGACTCCAGGATCTATGTCCCCTTAATTCTCCTCCTAGTCCTCCTCTTAACAAGTTCTTCAGCTTCCAATTCCAGACTAGGTAAGCAAATACCACTTTAGCTAATTTTTAATTAATGTTATCTACGGTTATTTACAGTAAAAAGTAGGTCTCTAGTTGACATGTTCTGGTAATTCAATTGTTAGAGTACAGAGTTGTGTAGGTCCATCAATAATATCAATGGAATATTGTACAAAACCTGTGTGCTGGCAATGACAGTGGAAATGATCCAAGTTTCACGCCAAATCGCTGATCTATATTGATTCTTTTCATTGAAATCATCATTACTAAAAATTGAAAGATGCCAAGTACATGTTTAATGCTTGTTTAAAAATTATTTACCATTTAATAAAGCATAAAATAGCATAAATCAAGCTGAAGAAACGTTCGAGTAAGTAGGCTTAAGTAGAATGTTAGGAGGTAGTTTAGCATCAAATTTCATGCATGGTGGTGAGGCTCCTCTAAGATTGAAACGCGGTTCGATGTATTGCGGAAGCGGAAGTATTGTAGGTTATTTCTTTACAATTGATTTATATGACACAGTAGCTGTTTTATTTGCTATTTGATGAGCACATTAAATTGAAAACATATTTAATTGAGGTTGACACAGATTATATTTTAATTCGTTTTTCAGTGAGGCTGAAGAGGGCAACTCCTCCAAAAACAGAAGGGATCCCAGTTACCAAATCGTATTTTCCCTCACCCGAAGGGAAGCAGGGTAAGTATCACTCAATTTAGGAAAAACTCTTCAACCTTAATGATTAATTAAGTGAATTCAGCGATTCATTTTGGTTTTTCCATTTCAGAGTTAGTGAGAGTCACCCGAAAATTTGATAAAGGCACAAACAGTACAATCAAGTGGGAAGGAGAGTCAGCCGATTTGTTCTGCGACCTGTACAGAAGCGAGGACGATCGAGTCATCGAACGGTGGAACGTTGCCTGGCGATTTAGTAAAATCCTAAAACTGCGCATACTTTGATTAATGATACCCATTTAATAACTCTTGTCATTTGTACAGAGGCCGATGGAGAATACGTCACGTCACAGTTTCTTAAAAACCAACTTCCCCTTGAGAAATACAATTACACTGAAACCTACAACCTGACACATATTCGTATGTTCAAGGTCAATATGACGGACAAAGGCTGGTACCAGTGTGCTCTGTACGATTCCACAGCTAGGGGCTGCTCACTGACAAAAGTCGGTAACCTCTCCTGTATTGCATCAACGTATGAAATTCAGCTCAGAGTTAAAGGTACAAGTCGTTTAATTTCAGTATTTGTTCTAAATCGTGTGTCTAATTGGCTTCCACGTGATTTCAGATCGAATGGATAAGATCTATCCATCAGTGTCAATCTGTGTCGAAGTAGTACTTCTTTTTATTATAATTGTCGTCTACGAGAGCCGAAAGAGCAAGACAGAAGTAGAAGAGAGTGATACCGATGGTAGCCCTGATCAGTAAGTTCAATCATAACAAAATCTTAATTTGTCGTTTAACGTTCAGAGCAAATGACACTGATTTCTTCGTACCTGTATTTTAAGGCTATGAATAAGGATAGGCTAAGGCCAAACTCCGTTTACCAGTAAATAAGCATCAATTAACTATAACCTGCGTATTTTTTCGGTTATTTAGCCAGCCTTTACATGGCTAGTTTCTTAAAAGTCAGTATATCCAAGTTTCAAGCGTATCTCCTACGTTACCACTTCCAACTATAAAATGACAGGTAAAATGCCCGAGTTTTGTAATGAATCGATTTGGTGAATGGTGATAGTTTTTCAATAATTATTGCCCTTCTCAAGGATTTTTTTTTGGTTTGATTATCCCTGTAGAATTCTAAACATGGCACCTTGTAATCGATTAGTTTTTAGTCTTTGGTAGCGGCAAAATCTAATTAATCTAGTTTGATTTAAGCAGCAAATGATTGGTTGATTACGTTTGAATTGACGCATGTTAAATTTGACTTGCTGTTGACAACCCGTAGTTTGAGGGCAGCGCACCTTTTACCCTTAGATACTTTTGAGTTATATCGAAATTGAACTCAAAAGAATTCACCTTGAGTTGATTGTCCTGCTTCCGAAAATCAATAGCATGTTTGATTACCAATTAAAAATGGATGCCAGAGTCAAACTTAACACAATTTACGATTTGTTTGTTTTCTAGGAAAAATATGAGTGACACGAACGGTGAAGGAGTATCAGAAGCCACAAGACTTGCTAAAGATTAGTTTCCAACAAGATTTATCTTAGAAAACACCTCATCGTAACGTATCTCTACAGAAAGATAATTTGACGTCTTCAGTGAAAGGAAAAGGAAAAGTCAGCGGCAAGTATTAATTATTATAATAATTAGTGATAACATTTAGTAGAACTCTGGTCATCAAATCCTCTTTATGTTAAGGATTTGCCATGGCTCAAACTCATATTTCGTGTCTTGCATTTTGTATTCACAACAATCCCACTATTAATTAGGTATACGGATTAATTCAAACTCTTTAAATTGTTGCGAAGCCAAATTTCCTTTCTGAATTTTCTAGCTCCAGTAAGGTGGCTTGTTTTAATAAGTAGACGTAAAATACACCACTAATTGACTAGTGCATTGCTATTCTTGTCAGTCATATAAAGCAGGGTCTTCCTTGTCAAACACCAGCTTTGAATTCAGTCATTTTAACGAGTCTTTACATACAGAACTTATGAATTTAACTTATGAATATCACATTGAGTATTCGACAAATTGCGAAGACACAGGCCAATTTTTTATATACATTACGCCACGAGAGCTCCTAGGCATTTCGTTCAAATACTGCTTAATTTAAAATTTACAAATTAGCCAAATCTCCCTTCGAATCTCAGTTCATTTTAAGGTGTGGCGGATGGTGCTAATTTTTCGGCTGCTGTCGTTTCTCTATTACTAATTAATACTGTTGTAGTCGACTCCAGATCTAAAATATATTTTTGTCCGTGCCCTTGTGTTACGGTTTACGGTGAAAAAGATGCAACTTGGTTAGTTAACTTTATAGAGTTTAGTTAACCTTCAGTTTTGGTGTGGCGTCCTATTTGGGTTAATAATTTCTGCACCTTGACGCATGACTTTAGATTTATGTATGAACTCAATTTGATGAGCCTTAGCTAATTATGTAAGCCAATTAACAAACGCATTAATAACTAATGTACTTGTAAGTGAAGGCTTAAGACACTCAATTCAGCTATATAACGATTGGAGGAGACTGTAGTTGAGTTAATGTAATAATTAAATTTATAACAACTGTTAAGGATGTTGCTAAGTTTAAGAAATTATACTAGGATGATTGTTAATTAATTAAAATCCTACGATACCCATACAAAACAGTGCAACTTTTGTTACTTCAACACAACACAGTCTAGAACCTCCGAGGCTCAGCAAGATTCAGCGTTCATCAGCGCCAAAGGCAATACCTAACAAAATTGCGTACAATCTTTGCACACCTTTAGGGACGAACGCTTGTTGCCTTTTGAGTTGACTCTTAAATTATGTATTCTTAAATATTCTTAAAATTGGTCAAAGCATGGACGATTACGTCCAATGGTGATTAACATTTAATTGGTGCACTGTAGTTAGTGATAATTTGATTGAGTAGGTCAAAATAGGACCCTAAAGATGAAGACACGAGTATTAAACCAAAAGTTGTTGCCGTGTTTTTGTCGAAAAAAAAACAGTCAATAAATTAAAAATAAGTTCATTTCATCATTGACGGTCTTCTAGTGACTTAAAATTCAAGCTCATCAGTATCCATCATTTTATCACGGACGTACTTAAACTGACCCTATAAAATGTGACCATGGAATTATGTATGCCAAATTATTCTAATTTTGAAGTAGTTAACAATGCTGCTTTAAAAAGGTGACAATTGGCGAATAGAAGCGAAATATTGGTAAACTTTGACAATCAAAAGTCCAACAAAAGTAGCTTAACAATGGAACCTATTTCTTTCACAATCAGTATTAGTATTCTTATCCTAAATTTATTTAGCTTAGAGAAAGGTATGGTTATGGGGTCAGGGATCAAATTCTCAGGTAAGTTGTAAAAAGTAATATTTTTTGATAATTTTAAACTCATTTGCAAATTTTATTTTCAAATTCTAGCAATATCGACAAATTGTTCCTTTCTCCAAACATTTACACCGCCAGAGCCTGCCTGCACATTTTGCCTTTGCTTTCCAGTAAATTCGTACAATTGCTGGACGAAGAAATTGTGCAATTTACCATTTCCTGGAAACAAGCCACTTGGATTAACGACGCAACCTCCCATTAAAATTCAATTACCACAAAATAATTCTGTTCCAGATAATACCACACTATCTGTAACCGCAACACCAAAAACACAAAATGCTACACCTAGTTCTAATAGTAGTGTAACAAATCCGTTACATTTGAATTTTACACAAATTGCTTAAAGTGTTTTTAAAGAGGATTACAGCGTCTTGTGAAAATAAAGTCAATTTGCAATCTTTTCTTATAGGCTTTTGTGCTTAACATTAAAAAGTTTTGTGCATCTAATCCTTGTGAACCATGAGAATCTACAAAGACGTCATTCTGTCATGATCCTTGAAGTTTATCACGGTACAGATGTTCTGTGGGCAAATTCCCTTTACCGTCAAATCCAAAACCAGAAAAGTGAGTTAACCAAACGTTAGTTAAAGTTAACTAGGAAGTTAACTTCCTTTTATCTTTTGTTATAATGCTGAGGCTGACACTTTTCCAAAACTGACAAATTAACAGAAAAGCTCCTTTCAAAGGGTAATTAAAGTTGTAGAGAAGCAGTAATATCGAATTACTCCAGTAATTGTTAGGTTCAATTTCTGGAAAAGCTTATTCAAAATTAGATCGAAGTGGACTTCAGCAGAAGAATTAAGGGAAATAATTCATAAGCATTTTTCGCTTATTCCTTGACATTGCCAATTCTTTTCCGTCTGGAAAAGTTTTCAAGGTGAAAGTGCGCAACTCTCCGCAACTTTCTCCAGGAGAAGAACTTTCTCCAGGATTTGGAGAAAATCCATATAGGCATAGCAACACGATCCGTTTTCCAATTCCGTCTCTAATGTACCCTAATTAGGTGCACTTAAAGGGTTGTTTTTTCGAAGAAAAATTCTTAGTGGATTCGCCATCACCATCATGGACGTCTACTACCGTGGAAGATGTCGAGCGGTGGCTGTAATTGATATCGTAAGTGAATCTACTTGCTCGTAAAAATAGTTGCTGGAAGTTTTGATTAAAAATCATCGAAATCCCATAATTTATACGACAGATTTGGTCAAGTGTGGGCCTTGGATCAGCTGTTCTAACGTTCTTTGGCATAGCGCTCCTCTCCCAAGGTCAATCTGCTACCACGGACGGCGCACCGTTCTTCAGGAATTCACGAATCGACTTCAAAGACTTCAAGGAAGAGGAACCCAATATGCAGTTGCTTCGATCAAATCGAAATGGAAATGAAGGTTACGGAATTTCTGAAATTACAAAATTCGTTTGAATTTTCGAAATTTTGAAAGCGATGATTCTACCTTTTTGATTCAAAATGCAAAAAAATTACGTAGGAGGAATATTTGGCAAAAATAATGTTATTCTTTGCGAACAAGATTTGTTTCTTCATAAAGTTCGTAAACTGTAACCTAGAATTATTTCAGTCTCTACAAGTTTTGAATTGCCACCAATTGAATATTATAATTTAGAATTATTAAATTCGCTTTTGTACTCATTGTCGCTACTTTCTTAAAATTTAGTTCACATGTTCGCCAACGTGATGCTGGGAATGGTAATGGTGGTGATTTTGATCAATACCATTCAACTGATGGCGGCCGTGCGTTTACTCAAGGCCTGCGACCCGGTAAGATATTGATAGGGAAAATTTATTGCAATGCAAAAAAGTACCGTACATCAGAGCCATCTGTAGCCGTTTAGTTTGAATACCCGTTCTAACTTAGTCGCTTTGACGCCAACAGGGAACTGACAGTTCGAAGGCTCTCAAGTTCTGTCGCTTCTGGTCCGGCGTCACGGTCTTCTTCGTTGTTTTCATTGGCTTGAACCTCTTTTCGACGGGGCGGATCTCCTTTCCAGGACAAATTTTCTCCATGGCCCAGATCATGTTTCGAGCGCTTGGACTGTATTACGTGAGCGAATTTATCAAGGAACTGGCACATCCGATGCCCATCCTTCCAGTGATCGGAGAGACGTTCGTCAATCATCAGGCTCCACAGTCAGTTCGCAACTTCTTTCCAAAACCGGCTCCGCCTCCGCCGTACCCCACCGAAGAACTTCCTCCGCCTCCTTACCAAGAAGCTCCTCCCCCTTACACCGAGGCCAATGCAAATGCTGGAGGGAACGGGATCGTTGAAGGGCACGTTGCCGGGAGCGAAAACAAAGTTTGAGGAGCTAATTACGATGAGCAATAGCACCTAAATCAACTCGAAGATCTTTAGGCTCACTTTAGCGGCTTCAATTTTCTTAAAAAAGTTAAAACGTAATTTATAAGAAGGTTCTCAAACATCATTTACTAACTTATTCCCCATTCTACTCTTTCGCCTCCCTAGAAAAATCGGTTAGAACTCCAACGATTTTGAGACCAATTCGGAAATTGTTAGCCCAAGCACTTGTTAGAAACGGAGCTTATACGTGTCAAGTCATTTTTTTTGCGTAACAGCGGGCGAGGTCATGTGACTGCCCGATTTTTCGAAAAACGGATTTTTGTGATTTAAAATTGAAAACTACTATTCCGAAGTACACGGTTAGTTTATCATTCATAAAAGTCAAATAAATAACATGACATGTTAAGCCACTTCGTAAAATCGAAATTGGAATCGAGTAGTTGTGCAGCTACTGTGCAACCTCCACTATAGCCGATCCAACAATGTCAATTAATTCCTTGCTGGAGAATGTTGCTACCCAGCGCTGCGTCCCCGCCGTCCTTGGCACGAAGCTATGCGTATATTTAAATTCTGCTTCGGACCCAACGTCTCTAAAAATATTGATTACCCATAATTCCTCATTAACTTTTGAATTTAATGGAGTCAACAAATTTTTATTAGACTCCTACTTACGGCACTTTTATAGTTCCAAAACGCGTCATTGCTGGGCCTTCATAATTGACCTTGCTCTGCGTCAATACGCGCTTAATTGGATTCTGGAAGGTGAACGTTACTGTTCCGGGTTGTCCAGCTTTCAAATTCGATGATACCTGGAACCCAAAGGGCAATTTTTACCCTGTTTTTTTTTATAGAATATGGCAGCTCAAAGGTCATGAAATTATAAAAATTATTAATTTCACCTCTAGTTTTAAAATCGGTTTGATGACCTGGAAATCATCTTCATCTGACCAACTTGCCTTTGTCTAGATCCATATTTAAAATTTGGAACTTTTCGAGCAATGATTTTGATTTGTAGTATAGCGTTGTACCTGCTCAACGTGACATATTGCAAATATCTTCATGATACCGTACTCGACGAGTTTGTCCATGTAGTCGTCGGGTGTGACAGTTAATTTTAAGCGCTCCGCTGTAACCACAGAGAGTACATAAAGCGTTGGAGGAGAATTAATTAAAAGCTGTTAATTCCTCCAAGCCAACTTATTTTGGAATTGGAGGAAAGTGAAAGTGGAGTTATAAATGAAGGGAAGTGAAAGTTTTATATGATTAGCAGTAAAATGGAGAAAGTGTATTTAGAATCGAAAGCGTACTGGCGTTGGGCTGGACGTCAAATTTCGTGGTGGCACGTTTTACGGCCTTGGCACGAATCCCCGTGTAGTAAACACTCTCGGCCGACAGCAAGCAACTTAACGACCGAACTTCCGAAGAATTGTTCTAGTTTTCATTATGAGGCAATTTAAAATTATTTACTCAAAAACACACTTTTCAATGAACGACGCTTCCTTTTTTGCGTAGATGAAATGTGGGTCAACGTTTACCTTGACGCTCACAACAACCTGGAAGGGCTCACCGACTGGGACGCGATCCAAGTCTACAACAAATTGCCCAAAATTAATTTCAGAAATTATGGAGCACAATTAAATTCAAATTAGATTAAAAACCAATTAAATCAAATTCCATGTCATCAATGGGATTGGAGGGAACTTCATGGAAGAGCGGTGCTCCAGTGGTTCCGCGAACGGCGTTGTACAGCGATAGACGTTCAGCTCTAGTTCCTGCATAAAAATTTTTTTTTTCTTTTTAGTCTGCTATCTAGAAAAACTAAAAATACCTTCTTTTCCTTTGTATTCTTCAATCACGTCTTGTCTGTCAGAATCGCCTTCAGCGTCGTACGCGTTTGGTGTTTTTGTCAAAATCATTTTTCCAACACTAATTTTAATTTTTAACTTTTAGTTCATAATCTCAATATTTTAAAATAAGATATTAGTGATATTAAAATCCTTCTACTTTCTTACTGATATTTGTCGGAATTAATTCGTGAAAATCCGAAATCTGTTGTTTTGTCCTCACGCCATTTTACATAATCAGCGTTGACTTCGGCCAAAACGAATGGAACGTCGTAGGCAAATCCCACTTGGCCGTTCCGCACAGCCTCCAAAGATGCTGGACCACATTGAAAAAGGCCTGAAAATTCAAAATATTGATTAGTAAATAATTCTAGCCTAAAAAAATTCAAATTAATGCATATAATTTTAAAAAATATATAACCTTGACTCCGTTCCTGTGGCGTAGAGTCTAGAGCTTGCCACCCACCATAACCCTTCGGTAGATCAGGCCTCGCCATCCAAACGTCATTCCAAACGTGAAAGTTCTAAAATAATGACATCTTTTAAAAAAAAAAAAAAGTAAAAGCTTCATCTTTTTTAACAGCTTGACGCTCCGTGCTTTTACCCAAATTGAGTCTTTCCCTCCGTTTGGATTCTTGGGATCCAGAGCCATTTCCTCATTCTTGTCATTAAAGTAAGTGTCAATTGTGAGACTTGAATTGGCATCATGGGCAGACACCAAATTGGAAACAACTTAAGGAGAAGTACAACATCAAAATTGGTAAAAAGGCAAATAACTAGAAAATACCAGGTATTCCTCCTTATGTAAAGAAAAAAAAAGAAGGAGGTAATAGTAATAGTGCTTACGAAAGCACCTAAGTTGCGAAGTTTCAACAACTTTGCATAAAAATTACTTTTGAATTCGCATCTCATCTTCTTAAAGAAGCGGAGCACACCTCGCCCTAAGAGCTACAATAAATTCTGATCTTACCTCTACAAGGAATCCCCAGGCAGCGACAGACTGAAAAGTAGAGGGAAAACAAGGAAGGATATCAATCAGGAGAAAGTAAAAAGCCTTGCTTTTTCAAAGTGAAAGTAAGTTCTTCACAAATAACAACAGTCTTCACCACCAACGCTTTTTCACGAGCATGGCTCCCGTGAAGCGCTGATTATAAATTATAAAAGAAAAGACAAGGATCCGAGTAACAATAAGTGTCGCAATAGATGTAGGCATAAATTCCGCTTCTCCTTCCTCCTCAATGCGGAACGTGTGGAAATGGAACTGAGGATTGGTGGTGAAAGTAGGCGGAAAGTAGAGATTTCGTGGGATGGAGATCCTGGGCCAATTTCCCATCTTCCCCTATCATCATCATCTGGGAAATTTTTTAGCGTTATTTCTTTATTACCTGTGCATAAAACTCCGGAGAAGACCCAGCATTGACCATATTTCACGGGTTTGAGAGATGCAAAGTACTGTTCGAGAATGGGGACGCTGCCGGTCCAGGCCGAGGGAGCCGTTCCATCAGCGTACTTTCCATCCCAACGACCCACTAACAAGCCATCGTCATCATTCGAATTTACCTGGAAGATAACCAATACCGCCGTTCTACTAAGGGGTCCAGAGGAGAAAGTAAATTGAAGTTTTTCTAGACCATTTTGGACAATGCCCTCGAGACCAGAACTGGATTTCCGCGTGCAGAGAAGGCAAGACCAGATTTTTCGAGCAGAATCATGATTAGCGGTAGCGCTGAATCATCAAATTGACCGAAAATCCAATGTCGTCCCCTCGAGGATCCGTGAGGCCCCACCCAGATTTTCCCTTGATCCTCCAGCACGTATCTAGATTGGAAGAACAATCAATAGAGGTTCGATTATTTCTGTAAAATCTAAATGCTTGTTTTCTAAATTACTCATCCAAAAGTTCCGAATCCGACATAAATGTCCCATCATCTAGAAATTAAAAATTAAAAGTTATTGCTCAGCGCCATCAGATACAATTTGATTAACGAAGCTAGCTTCTATGAACAGTTCTCAAAATCAATTTTACTTTCCATTCTACTTAATATTTGTAATTTTTACGGTCGCTCTTTTTCCGACAAGCTGCTGTGTGCGTAATAAACGTAACGTAACTAACGTAAATATAGCCAAAGAGTTATTCCACACTTTCTCCTCTCCTAGATTCCATAGATGGGCATGTAAAATACAAAGATTCTCTCTTTAAATAAAAAAGTAAATGCTAAAGACTACCCAAACAAGCCCGTTCTAGGACAGACGGACTCAAAAGTTAAATAGAAAATTCTCTTATGCTAGAACGGGCTGCCTTGGCTTTTATTTTGATAATTCTGGCCATTTAGTAAATCCTTCTAACGGCTTGGTTTAGAATCAGCTATTGCGTTCACAAACCCCTTTCCCATGGATTGAAAAGCAGGTAGACGTCATCTGGACAGCTAAAGTACGTCTTCTGGTCTCCATTTGTAAAACCTGACTCGACGACGCACTTCCAAATGCCAACGCAAGCATCTGCGCTGGTCCTTACCTGGAAATAATTTATTAATCATAGGTACTCATCATCTCGCGCGCTCTTATAAGTACTCAAGATTCAAAATTTACTACTCAGCAAATGCTGAAGTGGATTACTTCAACAGAAATGGCGTTCTTGTCGTGTCCCACAATGCGAGCCGCCCAAGGGCTCCCTGCGTTGTCCGGGAAGGGGTCGTTGGTTAGTCGGATAATGTGCTGAGTCCCTTTGAAAGTTGATGGGGATGGGCCGAAATTGAAGGCAATTCGAATTCTGTCAGAAGCATCATCGTATCTCCGATCAGGCGTTTTGAGGGCAAGGAAGAAAGATTGGCCACGACGAAAGACAGGCGTTCCACGGGAAACTAATTGGAATTTGGCGGTTCGATGGCTCTTCCCATTTTGTTCCGCATAAAAGTAGACGCTATCAATTTTAAGTGGTGGATTTGCAATTACGCGAACTTCACCCTCCTCCTCATCCCCTCCACTTCCCAGAGCTACTTTCCGGAAGAAGAAAAAATAATAATTTCAGGAATCCTCTCAAGATTTTCGCCGAAATGAACGTTTGATTACCGAAAGAGAGGCTTAACTACCTCGATCTAATTGTCATGAATCAATTAATCAGATGTGACATTAGTTGAGAACCTGCGGACTCAAACCTTGAGGCCTCCAGGACAAAATTCTGCTTTTTTTCTCTCTCTCATTGAAAGCTCGTTGAGAAGAAAGCGTTTTGAGAAGAGAAAGCAAAAGAAAGTCTTTGTGGAAATGGCGTTTTAGTAGGAAGGAGATGAAAGGAAACGTATTAATTCAGTGAGCCTTGACGATTACCGTTCAAAGCTTCCCGTTCTCGAGCCCTTCGATCCTCATGGTCCCTTCGAAGGCGCCTAACGAGGTCAGTGTAGTACTCGTCGTAATTCCCGCTCTCAGCAGTGGCCATTTCCACAACGAAATTATCCAATAAGGGCACTATTCTCTATTTAATTAGACAAAAGACGATACCTATTAAGTTCTAATTCACAGCAATAATACGGACCCTTCACTTTCTAAAACTCTGTTTCAAGAAGAAAAATCGATCGATACAGAATTTTTTCCCTTGAAATCGTTGAGACCAAATTAGCCACTACTTCAGTGTTAAATAGAAACTTTAAGCAAAAGCCAACGAGTTTTTAAATGTTGAAACGGAAATGCAAGAAACCACTTCCAGACAGGACTTCATTGAGTATGAGAGGAATGACCTATTTTTTAGAATAATTTTTTCAGTAACATAATTGCAACACAATTTATTTAATACTTAAATTTATTAATACTTGGCAGATTATTGACAATGACGTAAGGACACGAAGCGTCATGAATGGAATTGCGTCAAAAGTTGTTGACTTCTAGAAATAAGTTTTTCTTCTTTATAACACCAATTCCGGTGGTTCTGAAATCGCTCTTTTGAGCAACCGTCAAATTGATTTAAAAATTCCGATTTTCCGGGATGTCAATAATTTGATTTAGAAATTCTCAAAATACGCCTAGCGTGACGGAAGAAAAAAGGTGTCACCCTTCGTCATCCACCCACGATTCTAAAGTGTGAAAATTGACTTTCTCATTTCTTTTTATTGAAACTATAGAATTGATTCTAAAGGATTTGCTTTCACAAAATTGGTCTTGTAAAATATTTCATTTTCAAAATTTATTAAAGTAAAGACAATTTAAACGATTTTAACCTTAGCTTTTCTAGTGAATATCGTATAAGTTCATTTGACAATACAAAGCTTTGGCAATAATCCTGTATTGGACAGGCTTAACTTCTAGTCTTGGAGGCTTTACTGTCTCTCTGTAGCTCTTTCGTTGCGGTTAGAAAAATGGTTGCTTTTGCCAAGTAAGGAAATGTGATTATTAGCAGAAGGTAAATTGGAAGTAATCGGATTATTTGAACAGGGTCTGCTTCCCAGTTGTCTTCTTAACTTCATTGTAGTTACCAAATCCATTCTCTGGCATTTACAGATCACTCCCTTTGTTCCCCAATGGAGCCAACCTACGCTAAAATAAAGGCTTCTAGCAAAATGAAAATAATTAGCAACCTTAGCAAATTCGACCTTAAATCAATTACCTTAAATGCGACAAACTTTAACAACTGTCATTAACTACAGGATCAAAGGTTGCTTAACAGATCCTTTCCAAGCAACCTTGAATTAGTATCATCAAAGCACGAAATATTCAAATGCATCTCTTTTTCCATAAAGTAAAATTTGTTAACAAACACAGCTTTACCAAAATTTTCTTTAAGAAAAATCGAACACAAGAAATAGCTAGATATAATGAATTTTTTTGATAGTGAACTTACCTTCGAGAATTATGTGTAAACTAGTAGTAGAAACACCCGTCCTAGGACAGGAGAATTTAATTATAAACGTTGAAATGAAGTGCGATGCCCAGCTCTAGCGTTCATTAGTGTGCAATGCCGGTAATTGCTTGTGTGACCAAGAAGAGAAAGGAGAGCTGGACATGCGTATTCCAGTCCACTCGCTCATAGCTCAGCAGAAAAAAAACCTACCCCACCCTTTGTCACGCACGCTTCGGCTTTTATTTATTAGCGACTAGCAATTGTCCGAAAAACGAGTTTTTGACAAAAAAAAAACAGGCAATTAGTATTTAGGATAGCTTTGACAGAATTGATGAGCACTCGTGCGCTTTTTCTAAAACGTTAGCTTTACTAAAAGTGTTTACCAAAATTTAACATAAAAATTATTGCAATGTTAACGTCTATCTAAAAAAAACTGGTTTCATCCCTGTAATATAGGCATCACACTTGTCGACTATTGTTTTCAATGGAAATTAGATGAGCGTAGAACGTTACTTGGAGTATTGATTTCTCGGAGTGGCCACTCCTTAATCTTTATTCGGTTCTAAAATATATTCTATAAAATTATAAATCAGCGTCCTTTCGTCATTTTTCCATCTATCATAGTTGAGGGGTAAGTTTAAAAGAAATAAATGAGAATTTAGAGTAGGAGAGACGTAAAATATTGGTATTTGGCAGCCTCCCGTGATCTCGCTCCCTGACACATCAATCAATCATTCCATTAAAGCAACTCTGACCTCAGGACCCATTCCCCATTCATTTTCCCAAGCACAAAGTCTCTCAATTCCCTATTTATCCAAATCCAAAAAATAAATCCAATTCTCCTCAAACGGAAACTGGCACCGCAGCAGGGACCACTCAGCCATGACCCTTAGGTAATATAGGAAACTCTGTTGCGAATTAAATTCCTTCAAATCACCGCTCCAATAAGCCACAGTGTCCCACAAACTCAACGCTTTTTTCAGCCTGAAATCGCAAAAAAAAACTTCCTTTTTTTGCAGAAGACTAGTCGAAGGAGAAAGCGAAGCTTAACTTCTTCTGCTGGTTCTTGTCATTTGTTACTAATTTACAACCCTGCCTTCGGAGTCCTGCTGCTCGTAGCTTTCACCAGATTGAGAATTTTGGGAAAGAACTCATAAAATTTTGGGTTCCGTTTTTATATTCCTTCCAAGATGCCTTTGAATCAGAGCAGAAGGAGGCTGTAGTTAATTAATGCAGTGTGATGAGATGCTTGAGACCCAAATCGTAAATCTCGAGGCCTTCCAAAAATTTCTGTCGTTTCAGGAAAGTAATATCAGCGGCAGCGATTTGGTAACAAACAGTTTTATATGCTTCCTACCCTCCTTACCTAGCGTTTCCAGCGTCCTAGCGCTCTAGTCCTAGTTTCTGAAATCAGGTTTTGAGGCAGAAACCACGGGACAGTGAACTTTCGCCTCGTAAATCAGGTAGGTGAGGAGGGAAGGGAATGACATCTTACTTTCTCTTTTCCAGAATTTGCGCACCCTTATGCAGGGAGACTTTCTCCCTTAAGTGTCCTGAGGAGTGACAGGTTAAAGACGTTTCCAATAAACTTAAGTTTTCATAATGGAGGGATCAAAAAGTTTCCAAAGGGAGACTTTATTAAAAGACCTCATTTTGAAATTGACAATCGAGTGTCTCCCCTTTGTATTAAAATATCAACTTAACTTCTTTTCTTATTTGTCAGGGGGAGATATCCAGTCCTTTCAAAGGCTTTCGCGAAATTCTGCAAATGGAGAAAGTGGAGAAAGAAATCGATTGTGTGGAAACACTTTTTAATCAAGCCTTGAAGAGTGCTTTTGGGATTGACAAAGGAGTCAAAGAAGTTTCTTCTTCATAAAAGATGTAAAGGAACTTGAATCTAAATCCGCCTCTCTAATACTCGTCCTACAGCAATTCTGTCTACATTTTTAATCGAATGGTATCTAAACAAACTCGCTAAAATAAAAAGTTATCCACTACAACGTGTCGTCGTTTAGTGGAGTGATCTAAATGTGTGAAGTTTTTCTGTTACAGGGCGTCTTCAAGTAAAGTAACGCCAAATTCCATCCAATTCTAAAGCATCAGCTCATCCTTACTTAATAGGATGATTTTTTATGATTTGCTACTGCTTACATTTAAGCTTACTGTTAGCTTGCTTTTAAGATCTCTCCAATCTATTTTTGTTGATTTGTTTTACAGACTTTCAGTGAAAAGCTTTTTTTAAAAAAATGCTATATTATTTTGTGATATTTTAATATACTTTAATTTTACATTTTCGGGAATATTCGCTGGAATATTTCGTCAAGTCCAATCAGCATTACATTTCAAAGTTCGTAATTTAATTAATGTGGACCTGGGTGTTTGAGATGAAAATGAAATGGCCCATTTCTGTGGAATTGTGGACGACGAGGGTTTTTGATCTCAGCAGGATCAGAACGGGATTCCAGATTTGTGCAGGATCCAAAACGAGCGGAAGCACGCAAGCATTAAATTGTATGAACTCCACTAGTGACGCCCCTTTGCCGCTGTCCAAGGGTCAAGTGCTACTTTCCCGCAAACGGCAAGTACCTGCCGACATCCAGGAGGTTACCACAGGCCAATCAGAATGGAGATCTCTTAATTACTGATCACTCCTTTCAGGCCTTCAACATTCGTTGTTGCTTTTAGGAATTGATACTTTGAGATACGAGTCGATAGGCAGCTATTTTAACTACTATGAAATAAACCCTTTTGCTCAATTGCAAGAATGAAGAAATAAGCGAAAGAGCAGCATATGGATAAATGGTGAAAGGTGGCGTTGATGATGCAGGGTTCCCTTGGCCATCAAGTCTTGGTGAAAGGCGGAAGGAATAAGGGGAATGGACCCTTTGCCTTGGCCTAAAGGACTCCGTGGGAATAGACCCAAAGGGAATCATTATAGGGCCTGGATGGCCTATTTATTTAAAATCCACCTTATCATGCATCTCATCCTTTCACCCACTTTCTCCCTTTGTGTCCCGATGTGGGTCTTCCAGAGGCACACATTCCCATCCTTTCCCGCCAGACCCACATGGCCCACCGCTATAAACTTCTTATCACAAATTCTAAAATTACAAAAAGAACATTTAGAGAAATGGGATTTGTTAGGAAAGGGGCCGGAATTGTGTAGAATGTAGATGTGAGGCGGATGGGGTGAAAGGAACCCAGGCGCTTTCCATACTTTCCCATTCCCACTTAACGGTCAGAGTATTATTCGAAATTGCGAAAAGTCAATGAATGGTAGACTATGATTCAGTTATAATATAATGTGTTATAATATGAATTACAATAGATTACAAATAATTAGTAGTTTGCTCTAACACTTTTGAATTTAATTAATGAGCAACAGGATATTAACTTTATCTTTACGTTCGTGATCACTGATCAGAATAATGAAACTTCGCTAATTCCTTGAGATAATAGCATGAAACCATAAAGCCCTAATGATGATATTTTATGCCTTTCTCATTAGTAATATTAGGTAATTTCGAGTAAGTTCCTTTTCTGACAATTTAAAAAAAATTCCAGTGAACCCAAGAATTATTATAAGTTAGACTGAGCCTGGGGCAATGAAATGGGTTGAATGATTATTTCAGATGAAATTTTTCGTATGTTTTGCAATTCACAAGTAAATTATAATTTAAACCATTTTGTTTAAGAGAGAGGAATGACTAGTTTTCTTTTGAATTATAATTCTGTCCAATGAAATTCGATTTGTGGGTCGAGGAAAGTGGGTGTATAAAAGTTAGAATGTTGGTATGACAAGAAATGAGGGAATGAATGACAGATTGAGAGGGTTGTGAGTAAAGTAAAGTGGATTCCCAAGGGACATTACTGGGAAGGAAGCGATTGAAATGACGAGTTGCCTGGAATATCTCCAGGGTCCAGTCCTGATTTCTCTGCGGAGGCAAAGGGCTCGAATCGCTGTTCGAGTGCCCATTACCTCAACACTTATGGCATTCTTATCATGTTCTGCAATTCGACAGGCCCAGGAGGTTTGAGTAAGATCGAAGGGTCCCTTCTACGCATTTAGATTGAATTTGGTTCCGTCGGGGTGAAGGCTACGACCCAAGATGGAAAAGACTTACTTTATTATGGTCTTTCAAATTCAGAGCGACTCTTTTTAGTACTAAAAACGGAAAGGCCGCATAGTTTTTGTCACAGGAGTTTTTTTTTTAAATTGATGAAGGAATCATAGCTACTAATTGGGACCCCTTTGAAGGATGCAAAACATTTCGAATTGAATATAGATTTTTTTTTCACAAGATTTTAAGCTGGCTCTTTTCCCAGAATGTTGATTATAATTATTATGCAGTGTAGTTCAGAATCAAGAATTATGGATTATGAACCATAAATAAATTCTGGGCATGCTCTGGATAATTCTATCAAATCTAAACTATCCTACTAATCATTTTATCTAATGAATTTTTCCTTGAGCGAATTTGGAGTAAGAGCTAATTAGTAAGTAACTAATCGAGAACGCATGAGCGGCACGTGTAGGTTCGGAATAATTACTCTGAATCGCGTAAATACTAGCGTGGTAGCTCCATTTTAGATTTTGATTAGCACTCTGAGATTCAGATCGTATGTTTCCTTATCTGAATGGAGAGTGGTCCCTTGAAATGGATGATGCCCAAACAATGGAGAAAGTTGGATGGTAAGATAAACGAAGGAAATGCCCCTTCGGAGGGGCTTCATTGTTCTGAATCTTTCTTTCAGACTCCCTTAGATTTGGGTTCGATTTCAATCTCTGTCTTTCTTTGGTCCATCTCCTTGTCAATTCACAGGAAGAAGACGGGGCTGTAATAGATCTCCAGCAGAATGGAATTCTTAGTTTCTAGATACAAGCTGGGAGAAAGCAGACCCAAAGGAAACAATTGAAAAGACAAACAAAGGAAACCCAAATAACGCACACATGTAATAACAAGTCTCTGACATGAGCGGAGTCCAAAACTTTTCAAGGAGGAATGTAGGACTTCCAGTAAAAGATGGTATTAAAGAACTTAATATTATTTTTGGTAAATAACAACATCAGCGTCATATTTCATTTCCGATTTGTTGATGTCTTCTCGAACTGAAAGCCATTGTCTTCTAAAAGATTCTACCATAAATTCTAACTTCTAAATTTAGGTCAGTTTCTTCTATTGTAGAAAAGTGAAAGCAGAGGACACAAAACTAAACTTTATTAAAAAGAAAAGAATTAAAATTGAAAATTAAGATCAAAACACGAATGATTTCAATCAAATTGAGCAGATTCACCTGACTAGTGATAACCTAAATGTCTACCATTAAAATTGAAAGTTAAGTTTTTTTAAATTCAAAGTTTTTGAAATAATAATTTATTTATTTCGTATAAAATAAGCGAGCCTTGGACGTAAGCTATTTCTCATTACTTCAAAATAATTATCAAAATATGATGAGTCAAGTTTTGAGCTATTTGGGTGACGACTTTCTCCTGTTGGCGTAAAAGAGAAAGTCCTGTTCCTGTAAGTAGAGTTTTAACGAAAGATGATGCGATTAGAAGTAGCGTAAATGGAAAGCAAGCAATTTCAGTACTTTCCGCACTATGCATCATGCTTTCTGAAGTTTTTGAAGACGTCGTGACACAGTTTAGACTTTTGGTAGTGTTGTTCCTTTCGTTGGCTTAAGAACATAAGGATTCCAGAAATCAAGCGGAAGTCAACTCTACTTGAGAGACACTCTGTTTAGTTGTCGTCTTCCAGAAGAAGAAGCCCTAAGCCTCCTTCCTCCAACTCTAAATTCTCCAAAGACTTTTTAGCTTTCTCCTGCTTTCTCCAGGAAGAAAGTACCAAAAGAAACCTCCACTTTCTATTTGCCATGTCGAACCCACTCTGCCTCATTCTCTGGCAAAAGAGAAAGTCCTCTAACTTTCTTCGTCAACAGTCATTTCCTTCATCCTCTCCGCCTTGCCCTTTCTCCAGGAGTTCCAGGCAGTCTGTCCATATTTTCTACTCCTTTCTCCGCCTCCTCCTAGGAAAGACAAGACAAAGAAAATTAGGAAAAGTGTCAGAACGCTTAAAAGGGACTTTTATGATCAAATTTCCAAAATATGTTGCCCAAGCCTCCGCTCTGCTCAGCGTCAGAAATAAAACAGCTTTGACTCATTCTCCGAAAACTATCGCTACCGAAAGCCCTAATCAAAGTAATAAATGGATAATGGAGCTGATACTCTGTTTTTGAATTGAGGGATGACGTGACGGCGTAAAGATACTTAAAGGAACGACTCAAATCAAGAGTAATTTAGCGGTGCTGTGGTTATAAATAAAGGCTCGCACGAATATTTGTGGATGTGTTTTAAGGTGTAATTATTCGTTGGGCACGCAAACCGGCTTCACATAATGGGATGAAGTTGGGTGAACTGGAGAAAGTTCATACTTTGTCTTCTTTTTACTAGTTCATCAGACTACTCAACAAGTAAACTTTTCCAGGGGCTATCGCATGTTGTGGTGAAATTGAAATATTTTATTCAAAAAGCTGGAATTAATTGGGAAAGGACGCTGAGGGATGCTCCCTGGACATGAAACTGCACTTGGAGCCCTTGGATGAGCCAAGGCCTTCAAATTCCCTCTTGTCCCTACTTCCAAATGTGGTTCGCTACCACAATTCCCACTGTCCCCATCGATAGGCTGGCTGTCGAAAAGCTAATCCTGTAGCCACGAGTCCCATTAATAAATCAATAAGTATTACCTATTCTAATTACACTAATATATATTCTAGAATTTGGATGCTTCGAATCCAACCTCACAAACTTCGCAGTATTCAAAAACACAACTTTCAGGAATTTGTCACCAGAGAAAATATCAATTGAACCCGAAGTTTCACTTATTTGATCAAACATTTTCAAATTTCAAAATAGAAAGAAAAAGTTAGCACAGGGTGGTTTCAAAAACCGTAAAGAATGTTACCTGGCGCTATTTTCACTGACGCTATAATGAATAATTGTGGCAAAGCATTAACTAATCATACAATTTTAATGTTGAAAATTTTCAAGATCGACTCTCTAATTTATCGCTCATTGCTCCTAATTATTTGATCAATTTTATTTATGATCATCTGCCAGGTGTAAATGCTTTATTTCTTTCATACAAAGATGGGAACAGTCATGACTCGAAACATTTACTTCATTAAACTTTAAACACGAACGATAGGGGAAAAAACCTTTTTGAAAAATAGGAAAATGAGCTTTTACTAGTTAAATTAACGGAAGTGAAAATTTATTGGACAAAAATGATTTGATTAAAAACCTTTTCACAAGCAGAAATTAAAAAAAAAATTGCGCTTTTTTGGCATCGTGTCACAAAATTTGATAAAATAATAGTAACTCCGTTTTTACAAGTAACTGTTATAGCTCCTTCAAAATACAAAATTAATAAAATGTATTTTATACAGATAAAAGAAGTGTTTGATCGAAAGTATTATTTATGTCACTGCCAGTGGAACTTCATCGAAATAGTAGAAATCTGTATTCTTTTTATTAGTAGCGGAAGCGAAGCTGAAAGCTACTTATGTTTTCGTCATTTCTGTCCGTCTGTCTGTCCGTCCGAGTATCACGTGTATCTCAGGAACCACTGAAAATATCTCAATTCTGTTTGCGGTGATGAGTTCCTAAGGTTCCGGCGCAGTTCAAGTTTGTTTTTGTTTGACCGGAAGTGACCCCCTTGG
>VYYI01000830.1:0-25131 GCA_021029175.1 Bilobella aurantiaca
AGCAACCTAAATGTTTTCAAATGCAGTGTACGGAGAACAGTGAAAATGAAAATAGTGCCAGAGAATAATCTATGCCAGTTTATGCAAAAATAAAATTAGGAAATTCAGGTTGTTAGAAGGGATTTTCCAATGTTCCAATTAGGCCTGGAAACGCCGTTCGACAGAAATAAATTTCCATTTTGATTTGAATGAACTTAGATTTTGTAAGTTAGAATGAATTTTTGTAAAAAAAAAAAAAAGGAAAAGAAAATGGCACATTTTCGGCATGGCGAAAATGGCAAGGCTAAATGGCAAGGCTAAAATTGGGCTCATTTGGAAATTTTTGATTTAATTCATACATTCATTTCACGCTCCATAATTTAGGAAAATGGAAAATTATTCAGAGACCTTCAAAATTATAGGAAAAAATCAAACTTTTACTTAGCTTTTTCTTTTCAAGAAAAATATACCTAATATTCAAAGTTTTGTTTCCTTTCGTTTCGTATTCTCCTTCATGAAAAAATCCACTTGTGGATAAGAATTAAGTGTAGTTATTGATCTCTTTAGTTTTTTTTTGGCCGCGCGCGATGATATGAATTTTCCATGACCCCTAATTCATCATTTTCATCACACGCAAGGGACTCCTAGGGCGTCCTTTTGAGTAGCCTTCACGAAGTATCCCTTGCCTGTCGACGAATGATTGCCATCTTATCCCTCCTTTATGGACGCATGATCTCGGCTTGATCTAAAACGAAAAAAAAATTGGCAGCGCAGAACTCTTTGCAGCTGGAGCTCTATTGTTTTTTTTTCTAAATTTATGGCCCTCTGTTTTCTTATTTACAATCTGTCAACTCCCTTGCCTTCACTCTCTTACAAAACCTTTTAGGAGAAAGTAGAAAGTGAAAGTAATCGGCCGAGAAAGTTCAGAAATTGACACAAGAAGTTGCAAGGAGGAGCCGAGGCAGAAAGCTAGGGGTAGATTGCGTCTTTGACATATTTTGATGACTTTTGCGCCTTCTGCTTAGCAGTGTGTTATATGCACAAGACTTATAGTAGTGTCGTCGTTGTTGTCGTTAGGGCTCATTTGATAGCAGGAGCCCTTTACTTTGCAGTCCTCGAATGAAAAGAGAAAGCAGAGTGAAAATTTGGTTTGGAAATGCTGGAGAAAGCGGAAGCGGGAAATTTGTTATTTGAAAAAAAAAATGACACGCCTGTCATTGTCAAATTGCTTTAGTTGGGCCCATTAGGAGCAGACTACTCTCTTCCAGTGTCAAATTTCAACAACTTGCACTTTTCAACTTGAAAGATGGTAGAATAACTTAAGACAAAAACGGAAGGGAAATCTGGCGCGCGGAATTTTCAAATAACTTTCATTTCAAAAGCCGTCGCCGTGCTTTCTCCAGCTTTCATTACTTAAGACATTCCTTGTCAAAGGAACTGGACTTTTGCCTTTGAGAGCTGCTGCTTTCTTTTTGTCAAAAAACGCCTGCTTTTCTCTTTCACTAGACCAGAAACGCCGCTCATTAAAATTTGAAACTAAAGTATGAGTTATTATAAGGAGTCTCGACATGGAAAGGGCTTTTGCATGCAACTTTACTGCGCAATTATCTCCAATCCAAATCCAAAACAATCTTGTTTCTGCACCATAGCCTGCTATTTGCATAATTAGTTTGATTGTCAGCTGCAAAATTGAAATTGAACGGAAACACTTTCAATTTTGGGTGAATAATAAGCAGTATGAGGATACAGTGAACAATAATATTATTTTTGTTGTTGTTTACTGAAATATTACAAAAAAGCCAAACAAGTCCGTTGTAGGATAGCAGGATTTTATTTTAAGCCTCTGTTTCCCCTGTCTAATAGAGCTTGTTTTTTTAACAGCATAAAAGCGCTACTGCCCATTTCTACCATTAAAAATTATAATTCGTCTTATTAGTACAAATAGAATGCCCATACTTTGCACTGAATGTTTGAAGCTTAAAGGAGTGTGTTTGTCATACTACTGCTGGCCATTCATTCAACCTTCTTTAATAAAATGGAAGATGAAAAAAAATTATACAGAATTTGTTTTTGGAAAATCTTAATTTTCCTGTAAGCCCGCTCATCTAAGCTTTTCTTTTCTTGCTTTCTTTTTGAAAAACGTGAAATTATTTTATGTCTCAAGATTTTGAAAATGATTGTTTTCTTGTTGCAAAATCGACAATTGAGGTAAATTGAATTGGGGAGATTGGAGGAGAAGGTGGACTGCTGTGTGGAGAGAGGTTAGAAATAATCGATGATGTCGTAATAATGTAGCTCTGCTCCACTTCACAATCCAATTGAATCTTTCCCAGGAATCCAGGAGAGCGGCTTCAACAGTGGCCTCCCTCACTAAAATTATATTTATTCTGCCGAGCCAAGTTATAAAAATTGAAGAAAGTCCTATTACTTTCATGAATGGAATTGATGTGGATAATTTCCTGGAGGAGAGCCACTGTGGCAGCAAACAAAGGAAAGCTAATGGAACACAGAACTTACTTTCTCTTTTCTTTTTGATTATTATTGAGGTGAGAGTAACAAAAGGGTGAAGCCATCTGGCAGAGAGCTAATTTTTATCAAGCCTTTTTCTGCAACTCTGTTCTAAACAACTCCGACAATACGCAAACCTGTAACAAATTTGTCCAATATTCTCAACCACTTCTTTCGCTTTGATTTTCCTTGAAATATTAACATTTTTACAACATTGCTTACCAACGTTTTGTTATAATTTTACCACATTGTGAACTTTGTCTGAGCTCAAGCGGAAAACAAGAAAATAAAACTAGAAATAATAAGAAGTTCGTTTAAACAGACGATTTTGTGAAGTGTCTACTTATTTGGAACATTTCTTACAGTTTAAACAACTATTTTTGTCTTAATAATTTCTCAATTTTCTATCCACGAATATGTAACCGCCTGATTTATAATTATCATTCTGCTTTTAATGTTTTTAACATCACAACTAATGTAAACATGTCAATAATTACGTCGTTATTGGTTTCTTGGAAATTCTGTTACAGTTTGATTTTGAAGTTACTGAATTACTGTTTATCCGACAGCCTTTTGTTTGCCTTTCTTAGACTATTTGTGAAATGATTGGGTTCTCCTACCAGCATGATATTTTGTTGTAGAGCAGAGTCGCCTCAAATGGCAACAAACTCTCCATGTGGGAAATAGAATGAAGCTTAGTGCGATAAATCATAGGAAGTTGGAAAAGCGCTGGTAGGAAGAAAGGGCTTTTAAACAAATACGGGCCCAATGATTAATATTCATAGGAACAAAGAATCAATAAAGCAAGAATCTCCTGTCGCATAAAAGCTAACTAACTACCTTCTCTCAAGGAAGAAAACGGCGGCAGAGCTGTCGCAAAAGGAAAATAAAACGTCTTAGCGACAAAACTTAAATTGCTCAATTTGCTCCTAGATCTGCCTCTAGAAGATGATATTATTTTTGAGAGATTTGAGAAGCTATATTTCTTTGCTATTTTTTGAAAAAGTTGCTGCTGGGTATCTTTCAAATTTCGCTAGCGCAGAAATGAGTCCATCTTCAATGCCTATGCAAATTTGAAAGAGGATGAGTTAAAGAAAGAAGAAAAAATAATTTGCTTAATGTAAATTCATGGCATTGTTGGGAAAAAAAAGAAAAAGCGACGAAGAAATAGAAAGGAAGCTTTTGGCGGTTGGAGAAAGTAACATTTTGCAATTCACTTTTTCTCCTTCTGATTCTGCAATGTTCTCCAGTATTCTCCAGTCAACGGAGAGACTGGAGAAGGCGATTTGCCATCATTAGAAAATAGGCTCTGGAAGAGAATAGGAAGCACCGTTCCAGGCCCCAGCGCCCTCATTTCCTTCCAATGAAAAAATGTAATCTGAAGAACTTTCTCCTTCTACTTTCTCCGACTACTTTTGTCTACTTAAGAAAAAGAGAAAGATAAGCCTTACTTCCCTCTCAATTTAATCAAAGACTCATTTCAATGCAAATGGAAGATGTAATCAGTTCCTTTTCTCTTCTTCGAAGTCACTTCCTCTCCGGACCTTAATTTCGAGATTTCAAAATTTACCGCCCTTCTGTTTTACCCAATCGAGTCCCTTCATAAACAACCAGGTGAGTTTAATCTCTTTGTCAAGGCTCAAGATACCCAGGGAGGGCCCTTCAAGAGAGCTCAATACTTAAAGCGCCTTCAAATTTTCATTACCAAAATATTTACACAACAGTTCTCTGACAAAGACCCACAGTTCGTGTTTTCCTTTTCAATTTTGATCCATTTTTACCCCTAAAGTAAACAATTTTAAATTATAAGTCTCTGAATAAAGCGTATCATTATTTGTAAAGCGAATTTCATTAATATTCAAACACCTCAAATTATACACGTTATTGATTTAGCTGACTTGAGTTAAACGTCTTGAATTTTGAATTGCATCTTTTCAATTTTGCAATTTTGGCACTAAAATATGTTACTTTGCTGTAATGTCTCCTTTTATTAACAGAATCGCTTTTGGAAATTAAATGCTTACCCTTAAAACGCACAGCAAAATTTACTAACAGCATATGTTACTTCACGAAATTAAAAAAAAATCAAAATTAGGCTTGCCTGAAACACGTATCTCATTAAAATTCCTAGCAGCCAGCAGATTTGCATCGTGATCATAATCACGGCTTGAGATGAGATTCTCAATTTTTATAATAAGACTATGATTTAAAAAAAAACCAAAGCAGTGCACCCAAATTATTATAAAACAATGACACTGAATTTTGACATACTTTTAAATTTTAGATGAATTTTTAAACAGAAGAATTTAAAAATATTTCAAATCTAGGAGAATTTTTATACAGATCAAGTTGAAATTGTGTAAATGTAGGAGAATTTTCAAACAGAGTAATTTTGAAGTACCCAAATCTAGGAGAATTTTTAAAAAGAGTAATTTTGAAATACTGCAAATCCAAGAAAAAAAAACTTTTTTGGAAAGATCGAAAAAATTTGAGCCTTACCTTTGGGACTTGTCACTTTTTGTAATTTTGTTAGGAGGTGCCTTTTGCTGTGAGAATTAGGGCGAGGGAGTTGGGCGATCAAAGTGAAAGCTGCTTTCTCCTCCTTCCGCTTCTCAGGCCTCAATTCAAAGCACGTTTCATTTTCTTCTTCCCTTTCACACACGCACGCAATGGACTCAAGTGTCTACTAAATTTTATTTTGTTTATTCCGCCTCCTGTCTCGAGGAGCAAGAGCGGAAATCAACTATTTTGATTTATAAAGTATGTACTTCAACCTCCCAGCACCAATGCTTTCTCCTTCACAATGAGCCAAAGCTTTCTCCGAGTACAATGAGGTGTTGAAGCGAAATGATGAGATTGCCTCGAGGTGAAAGAATCTTGTGCAGATCTCTCTTTTGTCCTACTCATCAACTGACTCAGCCACCTTTGCTTTCTCCTTCAAAATCAAATAGTTACTTCAGCACTAATTCTCAAAAACCTCCTTTCTCCAAATTATTTGACTCCCTATTACCACCACCATTAACACAAGCCTCTTTAAATCAACCACCTTTCTCTCCTCGAGCTCCTCTTTCCTCCAAAGGGAAAAGTCGAGTAAGCAAAAGTTTCTCCTTGTTGGAGAAAGAGAGATGGTGATGGACAGAGCGACTTTCTCCGAAGCGTGCGCCCTTTCACTCAAAACGAAAAATCTAAAGCCTTTCCCTTTCCTTAAGCTTTTATTTCCCAACTTTCTCCTCTTTCTACGACCAGGGCCCATTTCCCACAAACTACGCTCTCCTACGGCCTTCATCTCAGTAAAAAGGAGAAGTCAAACTAGTAAAGGGAGCCCTTACGATTGGTCCTTTTATCTTTCCCGCTTATCTTAATTCTCTCTCCTTGTTAGAATCATTCTAATCTTTGGGATAGCTTGTAGGGCCTCACCACTAGGCTAGGATAGCAATAGTTAGCCTAGGGTAAGGCAAAGGCAAAGGCTGGGAAAATAGCCTAGGCTAAGGCTCAGCCTAACGCTCTGGGAAATATGGTAGAGATTTAAGGAAATCTGGCCTTGCCATAACAGTTGGAGCCGGAAATGAAATTCTAGACACTCTTTTATTTCCTGATGGAAGAGGAGCATTTGCGGAGGGAGACAATGGAATGGGAAATTATGTTTTAATTGCCTCCCTCTCCTACGCTTCTGCCTTTATCTTCTCCTGGGCCTTTGAGTCTTAATTCAATTTGAACAAAGCGCTGTGGATAGGCTGCTCTGTTGAGGGTCGTCGTTTAGGCAGGAAGTGGAGGCTTAAATTCCTTTTGAGGCCCTTACCTCAACGCTACAGCGAAAAATTAAAGCGTTCTGGCTAAGGCCCTCATTGGAAAGAGAATATTAGAGTTATGAAGGTGGTAAGGCAAAAGAGAGGGCTTTCGGCTAATGAATTATTCGTTGCAGAGGATTACGCGGCGGAAGCTCATTCCAAAGCCAGTTCATTAACTCCAGGAAGTTTTAAAATGCGCGTTTATGCACAAAAGAAAAAAATAGTTATAATAAAGGCCAAAAAAGTGTAGTGTGCGTGAAATAGAAATACAGTTTGAACTAATTTTGAAAGTTAAGGAACTTTCAAGTGGCCACTACAGAGATGTGGTATGGTAACAGTTATAAAAACAAACGTTAAAATAATAACAGAACTAGCCCATTCTAAGACAGGTTGATAAAAGTCGCCATAGGTCGGGTTAGTTTGGCTACAATAAATAAATGCTACTGTAATTAGTGTTAGGTTTCATCTAAATGCATAGACTAAAAAGTGAATGTGAGAACCTGAAAGATACAGCCAACTGTGAGGTCAAATAAGTTTATTCGTTTTTAGAAGTTGAGTAAAATAATATATTGAATAAACTATTGAACTATTTAAACCGTTGTACTTATGCTTCACGGCACGATGGATTTTTATAAAAAAAATTCCACATTTACGATTTTTAACAATTAAAATACCTGTGTAGGAAATTTTTTATAAAATAGGGCAAACTACAGCGTGGCCTTAATTAGGCCTTTGAAACCCATTGCATGTACCTTGACACAAAAAGTTGGAAATAAATAATTTGTTTGTTTAGCTAAATTATGCGGTGTTATAACCTAGTTCTGTTGTGGCTAGAACCTTTTTACTGACCCAAGTCTTGTATGAAATCTCGAAAAAAAAATTATTTGTAATACCATATTTTTTAAGCCTCCCTGTGACCCACGGATCACCCTGGAAATTACAATAACATTGCTAAAATGATGATGAGTTTCGATTTCTGTTTTGTTGAGTAGGAATTCCTTGCTAAATTGGTAATGGAACGTAGGCTATGAGTGAAGACTATTCAATAGATAATCGTTTGTCTTGCAAGAGCCCTGTAAATAGATGTTGGAAACATTTTTTATTAATGAAAGTAGATGTGTGTAGTGGATAAAATTAAGATGCAACTAAATACTACTAATTTCGAAATTTGTAGCATAAATGGGAGTTTGTTTGTTTATAATAACGGGACTCTGCCAGTATAAATCAAAATCTGTTACTTCAATTTTCACGTAATCGCCACTTGAGAAACATTGAAAGAGACAAAAGCGCCGGGAAATGAATACTGATTTAATACGGGAAAAACCCTTGGATTTTCCGTGCAATGCAGCTCAATCAATTTAATTACAATCAATCTGTAAATCATTTAACAGCGATGATAATTGAATCGAAGGGCCAAATAAGAGTTTTATACGTCAGTTAGTGCAGATCTAGCGCTTCTGCGATATGGTCCAATCAAATCAATGCTATGAAAAAGCCTTTAAGTAGTCTTCTTCTATCGTTCTAATGGTTCCAGTTAGCGACACGCAATATACGTTTTCAAACTTTTATAACCCACCTGAAAGTGTACAATATCATGTGTCGGTATTTTTTTAAATACTTGTTGAAATATATTAAAATAAGTACCGTTTAAAAATAAATTATTAGCAATTATAAAAGTATCATGAGACATTACAGTATTGATTGGTCATAATATTAGAATAAAACACAGGAAACATGAAAACTATCACGATATTTTCCAAGAGGCAGATGTTTTATGTTATAAAATATCCTACAACAAAGAATTTTGCTATGTTGTTACAGTAACTACTGTAACTACACCTGCTTAAAAAGAAGAAATTTTAACAAATGTCCTAATTTCTTACTAATTCTTTCAATTAAGGACTTGCCTAACCTACATGTTAAATAATCAGCACCACTATTAAAAATTTAAAAAAAAAAACTACATTTAATGATATGGCACACCCCACCGTCACTAGCAACTACGTAGCACCAAAATTAATAAGTTATTTTGCGATCTATTCTATAAGAACTGTTTAGGCTAGCATCATAGCCTATTTGCAGGAACTTCAAAGTGCATGAGTAGATAAGTGTAATCAATTCTTGTAACACTATTTTTTAAATAAAGTAGTTTTGTTTAGTCTAGTTCTCGCAAAAACTCAATGAAAAAAGACTCAATATTAGCAGCTTGCCACATCTTTATAAAACAGTTTAAAATATTTGGAAAAACTGATTAAATTTTAAGAGCGTTATTTATTATATTTATTATTTTCTTATTTACATCGTAATTGAAACATTACGATAATTTTCTAGAATCATATACGTTCGTGCCCATCGCCATAGAAACTACAGGAGTCTGGGGTCAGTAAGGCCTTTCTTTTATTTTGGAAATTCGCAAACGCTTAGCCGAACTGACTGGTGAACCGAGGGCCTCGTCCTATCTTATCCAACGTCTGAGCCTGTGTATACAAAGAGGGAACGCGGCCTGTATCCTGGAGTCAATGCCTTCTGGAAACTCTTTAAACGAAATTTTATATTTAGCGTAAATTTATATATAGAATGTCGGGAGATTCGGTGCCGGGTCGTCCATTAGCGATGGCTGCGGGTTGAATCGCGACATTTCATTATGTTATTGTAGTGTTTTTTGTTATACTTGCTAAGTTCAGCTTTAATTTGATTCTTTACACTCAATAAAAACACAGCTCAGTAATTAGTAAAAAATATATTTAAATTTAAGCAGTGCAGATCTACTTTCTAATAATGTCTTTAACTGTTGAGACAACCGATACTAATTTTAAATTTAACGTTATTTATTTCAATACCTTAGTATCAAAATTCATAATAAAATATTCAATCGAGGAACCTACAAATCACGTTGTTACAGGATGGAGAGGATAACTAAAGCTCGTCACCCTACTTCATCAAAGTCGCCATAGTGATTGGTACACTATGCTTATGAAGGACTTAGGCACGGCGCTTACGCTCGATACAACACTCTACTTCACTGGATATGTGTCAGCGATTTTCGGAATCGCTGTAGATACCTGGTACTTATTCGACTTCTACTTCCTCGGCATACCCATCAACTATGCAGACTACGACTATTCGACGGGATTCGGCTACTATTTGGGCGGCTTCATTACGAATACGATGCAAATTTCAATGATGAGCCCACTGCAGTCGCCACACATGCAGTCTCCTTTCAGCCCTCGTATCGCTTCGTAAAATGTGGAATTGAGTTTTCACAGCTTTTGCAATCCTGAAACCTCATCATCGGCATCATAGCTGCATTCGAGGAGGACATCATGGACGAACATGGCAAGAGTCTTCAGCACTATTTCAAGGACTACAACAACTGTCATGCAAAGACTGAGGTAAAGAAGCGGCAAAATCAAACTATAGAAATTTTGTATTTCAAAACGTAATTGAATACAAGTAAGAAAATGAAGAAAACGAGTAAAAGTATTCAACTAGAACAATGTATAATTTAGAAAACTTTATAATCCAAAATTTTGAGATTCCGTCATAATACAGAAACTTAATAATAATAGAAATATAGAATATAATAAATAATAGTCAGCATCCGGATTTAAAAATTTCAATATAAATCAATTCATCTTATTATTTTCTAACATAATTTCTCATAATAAGCATAGACTTTTCTAAGCATCAGATTTGGGCCTTGTGGATTATACAGGATGATTTAGATCAGAGAATTCAAAAATATCGTTCAAAAAATTTTACTAATCAACAGAATAGTATGAGCAACCATGTTTGAAACGTAAGGATTGACAGTTGAATATTATACCTATAGAAAAAGCATGGGAAGTCAATCATATCAAAATATTGAAAAATCAAGAAAAATTGAGTAAAAATATGATGTATCAGGTTACAGATTATTTTATGAAAAATAAAGTATTGGAGAGTCAGGCGCCGCTTTGAATATTTTGCAAAAAAGAAACCTCGCGTGCGAAAATTGTTGAAAGTGAAAGGTGAATTAAGATAAATGGGTCTCGAAATATAACCTAAATTTTCCATCGCATTTGCTGTGTTCACAGCAGGGGAACTTCACTCTCAAATATAACGGATCCCAAAAATTCTAGCAGCGGCGACATCCCAAATTCTCCCATTTTCCTATTCTGACTAACACAATTTCCCGCCGCCGACGACGCACAATAAAAGCTGCGCAGGACTCTTCTCGAAAAAGGCTTCATATATCTCGGATAAATAAATAAGGCCCTTTGTTTCCCTCCAAAAGCTCCAAAAAAGAGAAGACGGCATTTGCTAACCCATGAATAACTGATGCAGTAAATAATATAGTTTTCCAGCCTTTTAAAGGTTTTATGTGGGATTTGCATTCTGTCGGCACTGCAAAAAAAAAAGGACGGCGCAAATCTCCTACTTTGCAGGAGCCTTATCCCTTTGCCTTCTCGCCTCCTCCTTAACACGTTGTGCCGCGGAGCAGGGCTCTAGAAGCTCCTATTTGCATTTTTGGAGGAAAGATCAGACATTGAGCAGGAAGACTAGGGAAATAAGCTCCTCAAAGTCTTGTATTATGTATTCCCAAAATTTACTCGCACACCTTAAATTCCCTGTCAAATTAGCGTCAGGAGTTAAGTTGTTGTTGTTCTGGTTTTCCTAGAATAATTCAAACAACCCGCGCAAAACTTACTCCATTGCTCCATTTTACTCCTTTACTCCAAAATGGAGCAGTTATCGATTACTCCACTGCTGAAAATTTTTGCAAATCCTTCAAATGTAGCACTGCTCCTCTTGAATTCTAAGCAGGAGCTGGAATGATTTAATTTGAGAGTTTGAGGCTAACGCAAACTTCTTAAGGCCTAATTGAAACTTGGCCCAATTTGCGACTTTTTTTCCGTGTGCTTTCGTGGAACGCTGAAATCAGCGCGGCGCACGGTAAAGAAGTAGAAGAAGCAGGAAAATCTCATTAAATCTTTTTTTTTCAAGCGCCGTAAGCTACAGAAAATGCAAAGATAATAAAAAAAAGAGAAGGGAAAGCTGCTAGCTTCTAAGAGAAAGTAAACAGGAGAAAGCAAGGCAGGGACGGAAGCATATCCACCAAAAATGTATCAATGTCACCAGCCAAAAATTCAGTGGCAAAGGGCCTTCCGGGCCTTCTGAAAATGGGCCCAAAGGGAAAGCAAAGAAAAAGTGAAAGCAACCTTTCTCTTTTTTTCTTAGAAGGCTATTAACCAATGGTATAATGAGATTAAGTCAAAGTTCAGTTTACCTTTACCGTATTTTTTCTTTCGGCTTTTTTTTAAGATAGAGTGAAAGGAAATTTCATCATTCTGGCACGAGTAAATATTTGTCTCAGAACGCCCCGCCGTACTTAAAAATGAATTAATGTTTTGGAGCTCAGTGGGGCTACTTTTGAGTTGTTGATATTGCAGGTGGCGGCCCTATTTGAACAAGTGGCGAATAGGGGAATCGAGGCGGGAAATTTAAAATTCTGGGCGGGGGATTTAAAATTCAGGGTCCGCACGGGTGTCAAGGGTCAAAATCAAGGGCTGTCCACTTTTCGTGTCCTGCTCTTGACCCCGTTGAGAATTACGGGGAATGGCTCCTCTGAATCATGTATTAGGACTGGATTGGAAAATTCTGGAAAAGGGTGAATTAGAAATGAAGTGCGGACGGCGGGTGACTTCAAATTTCCGTTTTTTACCGTCATCGTCTTTTTTTGTAGGCGACAGTTGCCAGATTCCCACTTTGTCACTCAATCTCCGCAGGTTTTCCAATTGCTCAATTTCAGTTTTCAAGATTTCAAATTTTACGACAGATTTCCTTTACAAGCTGTTCACACTGAATGTTTTATGTAACGACGCCTTTCCCTATGATTCGCTTCCAATGCTCAACCGTAGAATTGTAAACGCAAAACTGTAAAATTATGAAAAGCCCGCAAAACAAGTATACTGTTCAAGTTTTAGATGAACCCACGCCTTTAAGTAGTACAAGACAATTTTAGAATCGAAAATTATTATTTTTTTGTACAAATTTCGTTTAATTTTAATTTTTTTTTTCTATTTTGGGTCTCGCGACGCCCGTATGTTCAGCAACGCCGCACAACAACAAAAAATCTATAACAAAATCGACAATAATAACAAAAAAATTCAATTTTGGAAACACAAAATGTATAAAGTTATTTTTGGTTAGACGCTTGGCCTTTACATTAAAAAAGACAACCCCATATCAGGCTATTGATCTTGAACTTACAGAATGCAAGCTATTTTTCAAACGGATGTGTCTTCGATTTTTCAATTTAGAATTTTTTGAAAGGTCATTCTTCATTGAAGCATTTATTCCTATTGTTGTTGTTTTTCTGGCAAGAAACATCAATACAAAATGTGCCTGTTAAAAATAGACATTTGTATACCGATTGTTGCCCTTTGACCTTTGCTATTCTTCGTACAGTAGAATCCGCATATGAATAAACTTATTCCAATGAACCATGTCTTCCATGTAAAATTATACTACGTCATCAAAGTGAACTTTAAGATACACTGTCTCGCGCTCTTCAATTCACACAGGTATCATTGCTAATTCAACCAAAGTTGGCATTTCTTTTTTGTTGGTAGAACTTTTTCTTCTAGAATCGGAGAGATCTTTAATAAAGCCAAATATGCCCGTCCTAGCACAGGAGTATTTTCCACAAAATTTAGTTCAAAATTAAAACGAAAGTTAATGCCCAATCTCTAACGCTGAATACCTAACTTTATGTATCACCATAGGGAAATACGGCTATAAAAAATTCAAAACAAACTTCCTCATCTCATGTAACATTACGCATTCTCTTTTCGGCTTTTATTACAAAATATAATTCGGTACAAGTTGAAAATATGCAATTATTTATTTTTTGTATTGTATTTTAGTTGTTTTTCAATCAATCAATCGCCTTTTTTGGCATTTATAATCAACACAAATTACAGGTTACTGTGTGCAAAACAAACCTTAAGTTTTTATTTGTTTAAGGCGTATACAACTTAATGCGGACTCCACTGTATAATGTCACAATTTTTTTTTTCAAAGTTTCCCGCTCAAGTGTCATATCTTTGCCCAATGCAACTGCACTGCACTGTGTGCCCAAATCCTTGTTTGCAATTAATCATGTGCCCTTTTAAACTTTAGGAGATGCGGGGAGGTAGGGCTTGAATGGGAATGAGGCTTGACATTCACATTCCCTTCACAAATCCAAGTCCTAAATTCACGTGGAGGCTCCACCATGATACGTGCCCACCATTTTTGGAGGGGAATTTGAAAGTGTGGGGAAATTGGTTTTGTAAAATGTGACTGCATCTTCCTCTGTCCACTACATCTCGCCCACCTTAACATCCACCTCCTAATGCAGTGTAGGTGCCGTATAACTTTACCATTTCAAGGAAGAAAGTCTCAGTGAGAATACCAAACATTTTTCTTCTAGAAACGGGTTTTTTAGAGATCGTTTTTTTTAGATCTCCTTTCGATGGACCAGGAGTGAAAGCAATTCCAAATGCACTTTAACGAGACGCGCTCTAAAACAGCCTTCTGTTTCACCTTCAACTTGACCAAAAACCATTTCAGCCCCAATTTCCCTTTTGGATGGGAAAAGTCTTAAGTGCTCCAAAAGCTTAAAAGTGCACCGGACGACATAACTAATGAGCACATAAAATAGTCATCCAGGGGAGGCCTTTAAGGGATGAGATTTTGCGTAGTAAATTCAAATCAAGGGGGCTCCACCTTCGACGTTTTCCTTGGGATTTAGTTCTGGATTGAAAATCATTACGACAGGGGTATTGGGAGGGGGGCCTTAATCTCCACTGTCCATTGTCACAACCAACTTTAACATGTCACATATTTTGAAAGGCTGCAGAAAAAAAAACTCATTTTGAAAAAGACCAAAAAATTGAAAAGCAGAAAACAAATTTTCAAACTAATGAACAATTTAAAAAAATATATTTTGGGGAAAATAATTAACACATTTTGAAATTAAAAATTGCAGACAAAAAATGAAAAATGACTATTACAAAATAAATTTTCAAAATTTAGTTGAAAATTGTGATTTGAAATTCGAAATATTTTATAATTGATGACAGTGGCGAAAGCTGATGTGTTCTTAAGAGTGGGCTGTCACATAATTTTGAAAAGGGCTTTTGAGGAAAATTTACTGAAAAATGAGCAGGATTTCCCCAAGTTTTGGTGTAAATTCTGTACTAAAATTAGCACCCTCTTGTCGCCTCTTCGTTGCCGTTGGCGACCATCGGCGACATTGGACTTATGACTGTAGGAACCGGATCTCGACCGTTACTTTCCCTCTCTGACATTCATCTTAATCTTTTGGACAGGAGAGATTGGCTCCCCTTCTCTTTTCTTCTTTTCATATTTTATATTTGAGCCCCTCTTTCGCTCCCTTCAGTCAATAGCAAAGGGTCCCCTTTAGCCTATTACGCTTTTCCTATTGTCAGGCATGGGCACATTCGGAAGCAGGAAAAAATGCCCCGCTCTGTTTGAAATCTTCCGCTTTTTTTTCCTCCATTTTTCTTCTGGAGCCCTAATCCTTCCCGCCCACCTTCTTTTCCATTACAATGAATCTAGCCTTGTCTCGAATGAAGCTTTTAGTCATTCCGCTTCATTGCTCCTCTATTTGCGATCCCAAAAAAAAAGGAAAATTTCCCGGCCTCTTGCCCACATTTATTTGCCCTAGGCCATTTCCCAAAACCATTTGCCCTATATTTTCATCACTATACATACCGTTCCGTAACCAAAATTGTGCCCTAGTTTTCCATACAGTCACTTCCTGAGCGTAATTCCTCAAGTTCAAAAAAGTGCGGCATTGCGTCAACCAATCAAAATTCCCCGATTTTGCTCTAGCTATCTAATCGACAACAATCCCCGCCGAAGCCACCACAAACCACCGCCGCACACAGGGGAGAAAATTGGCTCAATTTAAAAACGTGCCCTGAATGTTGAAAACAAAAAGGAGCTTCAAATCTCGTCAGGAACCTTGAAAAATCCTACTGTTAAAGTAAACCTCTTTTACTGAGGGTGAAAGCGACTCCTGGAACAGTAAACCTGTTCTTTTCGGGGGGTAAATTCAAAAAGCTCCTTAAAAAGACATCTCCTATTTTGTTGTATTAATGCTAATGCACCCGACGAGCAGTATCGTTTTGTGTATTGGTTCATTTTGGCTCCTTCATGCGGGTCGTTAGCAGGCGAAGCACATCGTTGTAAGGGAGCAAGGAAAGGGCCACGGTGGTAATGAAAGGGCTTTTTGAAAATGGAGGGAAATTCAAAAGTGTATCTCTTTGTACAGTCGGGTGACACTGGGTCGTAAAAAGTGGTCCAAAGCCCCTTTCCTGTGGCCCTTTGCAACTGTAGTGAAGCTGTCAAGCCAAGGCCCCCCTCCCCGGCCATGTTCATAACCAAAATGACTTGTTTTATTATCTCTACTACAATTTTATAGGTGTGTTATGTCGTCTAATGGCCAAATAGAAAAAGAGACCCTTCCACGACTTTCTCCGTCCCTTGGGAACTTCCAGAGGCAAACAAGCAAAGAGTCATTTCCTGTTCCGTTTTTTGGGACAAAATACAGTTTTTAAAAAAACGAATTCATGGTACGCAGAGCAAAACTTTTTTTAGTAGCTCTCATCATTGATTTCCATGCTACGAAATTTTATTATCTCCTCAAATCTAGCCTCCTTCCGGTTACACAAAAGTACGCAAATGAATGTAAAAATCTATTGTCAAAGTGCTCTTGTCAACTTTGTCAACAAAACGTATTGTCCAAAGGCACAATAGACAAAATGTCCAAAATTTACTTACTTAGCCTACATTATTTTTTTTTAGAATTTAAGCAAGTTAACAATTAGCTTTTTCCAAAATGTCTCAAATTTTGCAAATTGCTTTTAAAGTGAAAACTTGAGAGGCTAGTCTTTCTTCTAGCGTTTAAAAGAGTCGTTAGAAAGAAGATCTGTAGCGCATAAAGATTGACTAAAGAAATCGTATAATATCGATAAAAAAAACTTAGTTTTTTTTTACATTGTTTTGACAGTCGTTTTTTTTTTAGTTTACGATTTTGAATAATTCAAATGATGCGGGATATTTTTGGTTTTTGTAAACATTTCAAAGTTTACCGATATTCTAATTGTACAGTTGACACATTTGAGCTTTGGCATTTTGTGGTAAACACGCCGTCTGTCTCACTCACAACCGTTTCGGGCTACAATGCCTCTCTGGACTTAATTTACGGTCCTTAAAAGTTACTGTTCACAATTAAACAATTGGAAGGCACTTAAATAGTAGTATTATGGCCCATTTCCCTCCTTCCAAAGAGAGAACATAATTGAAGTTTATGTCATGGAGAAGAAGTGGATTAGTAGAATGAAATTGTAATTAAGAGCAATTATATGTCCATCAACTTCTCCAGGCTCTCCAGTTCACTGTTCGGGAAAATTCCTGTAGTAATTTCGACAGCCTTTCAAAACTCATTTTCAAAATTTTAAAACCTCTATTGCTAAATTTCCAAATTCCAATTCAAAATTTCTAAAGCCCAATATCAAAATTCCTAAAGCCGCATTTTTAAATTTGTAAAACCGCATTTCAATATTTTGAAAACTCATTTTAAAATTCTAATGCTCCGTTTCAAAATTTCGAGAGGGTCATTTAAAGACTTCGAAATTTCGGAAGGGCCATTTCAAAGAATCCATCTCGTCTTATGGATTTGGTGACATTTAACTACCCCGAGACTCCCCTATTCCCATCTCAGCTCTTGTGGAAGTGGGATTGGGGAAAGTGCCCATTTTGAATGGCGGGAGAGTTCAAAAGCGTAATTTGGTATTCCATGCATGCATGATTAGGAACTTAAGTTTTGGGGAAAGGTCTCAGCGGAACTGGAGACTTTCTCTCTGTAGGCGGAATGATGAAGATGATGATGGGTGTAGCTCCCAGGCCCAGTTCAACTACTCCAGGAAGCATATGGCGGGAAGATTTGAAAAATCTCAAAAATTAGAACATGTTTTGAATAATGGCCTCTCTTCCTTCCGCCCTCTGTCCCTCCTTGTTATGTTAAAACAAAAAAAAATTTCATTTTTAGTGATATGACTCCACGACATGAGGACAAGGCTCTCCTGGCCTACTTTGTGAAATTTTAAACTCTCCGAAATTTTAAAAACTTTTTAAAACAACCCTTTCAGAACGAAATCGAGATTAACTTCCGGTTGAGAAATCGCTGCACTGGAGGAACGCTGATTATTATTGATTTAAAGGTAGTGAAAAGTTTTGGTGATCAAAAAGGTTTTTGAAAAGGAAAAGCTCTCTCCGTCCAACTTTCCCGCCCATTTAATTAACTGGTTCTGAAGACGGTCTTCGAAGCCGAAGCCCACTGAAGACCGTCTTCGACTTTTGGCTGAATTTGGTCTGGCAAAAGTCTCGAGACCTGGCTTCCGTGGGCTTGACTCGAAGACGGTCTTCAAGCCCTTTTTTGCTGAATTCGGCTCCTGAAGCCCGCCAAAGTTCAAATCGGGGGAAAGCTCAACGGAAGAGAAAGTAAATGAAACGGAACGGAGAGAGGCAACTGGCCGAGAACAAAAACTTTGAGAGGCTCTTTTGTTTGTTTCCATTTCAATTTTGAAAAGGAGGGAAGTGGATCGGAAATTAATGAATTAACGGCTCCTGTGCTACTTGAAAGATATTCAATTTCAAATAATACTTCTTCTACAGCGACATCAAAGACATGTGTCGTCGTCGTATGTCGCCGAGAACAATTTCAAGGTAGTGGTTGAGGTAGACGAAAACATGGAGAAAGTGCGTTTGGGAGAATTTTTTTTACTTTCTCTTTCTCTCTCTTCTCTCTTACCCCTATCATACCCAGTACTTTCTCTTTTTGTGTTTTTACTTTCTCTTTTTTGTGTTTTTTTTTGTAGAAGAAGTGCATTTATTCCAGAAGGTATCATTTCATGCATAAATACATATTTATTTGCTTGCTTTCTCTCCGTACTANATTTGCTTGCTTTCTCTCCGTACTACAATCACCATTTCCTCTCCACCCTTCGCTACGCACACCTTCGAGAAGGGCGCTGAGGCTTGAATTTTTCTTCTTTCTTTTCAATTCGTTTTTTTTCCTTTTTAGAATGGAGACACAATCAAATGGAAAGGAGGAGAAAGCAGATGGAGAAAGTAAGGGAATTATGCACTGTTCGAGGAAAAACTTATTTGTATTCATTTCCGCAACAAGCAGGCTCCCCTTCACTGCTCACTCAATTTCAGGCCCCCTATCCCATGGCCGTATCTCGCAAGCTAAACATAATGTGAAGTTAGACGAAAAAAAAAGTTTTGCAAATGTAATCACTACAAATTGGTTTAGCATTCAGAAATTTAGAAGTAGGCATTTTTTTTAGTATTTCATAGTAATCTACTTTTTCGAGTTTCAACTTCTCTAGAATTATAAGGAATAAGTTGAACTTTGGATTCTTCAAAGTTGAAATAATTTAGTATGCAAAATGCATTATTGCACTTTGAACAATTTTGTTTAGTCGAAGAAGCTTATTGCATGACAGTAGTACAACCTCGCTTAAGCTAAACCGCAAATGGAACATATAATTTTAGCTTTACATTTAGCTTTAGCGACGTTTAACTTATCCGGAATAAGCCCGGCAGCCCGTTACTCTCCAAATTATTTGTTTAGCTTAAACGAAAATTTGGTTTGCCCGACGAATTTTGTATTTAAGGCCCTTCCCTAATTATTTTTAAACTAGTCAAATAAGCCCGTCCTAGGAACGGGGAACCCCTTTGCCCCTGCAAAAGTTGTAAGCTCTTAGGAATGGGAACAATATGAATATAGGAAACTTTTCTCGGTAGCCCCTCCTGACCTGCCAAAACGCCCCCTATAAATGACTTTCAAGGTCAAATACTATTTTTGTACAAAATGAAAGGTTACTCGATTAGCGATACTTTGACCTGGAGGGAAATTAGTGTGACCTTAGCATAATTGAATCAAATAAAATAACTTAACAAAAACATACTGAGGTGACGTAAATAAAGATGAATTTATTTTTTTTCTAAAATTATGGTTTATCATCATAAAATAACATTGCAAAACTCGATTTTGACATCTGTTTCGAGAAAAAGTTAATGGTTTTCCTCCAAATGTCATTAAGCCACAAGCTAATTTTAAAGACGTGGCTATGCTAATGCTCTGCAAATTTCTGCCCGTGTTGAGCTAAATAATTGGGTTGGAGTTTAATAAAACAATTGTGACTTTAATTCAGTTTATAGCTAAAATTTATTTGATCCTTGATCGATATGTCGTTTCAATTTACGCATCTGACTTGCCTTGTAAGGAATATTACTGAAAACCTGATACATATATATATATATATATATATTCGCGATTCGGTGAAATGAATAGAATCAGTTAGCGTCAAGTGTCAATCGTCGCTTTCAGCCAAAGTGGAATTATCACCAGACAACAAGCATTCATACATAACCCCAAACTTGACCTCAAAATGATATTAAAATGCAGAAACCTTTACTTTTACCATAAGCAAATTGTTGAGATGGCTTCTATTATCCCAAATGCTCCCTTTACATTCAAAATTCTGTTTGTGATTATTTTACTACTTCCGCTAAATTATTGACCGATTTCTCACGGTTTATTAAATAAGATTTTGATTTTGGGGATTTTGGGATTTTGATTCGATCTAATATCTAATTTTCTGTGTAGTATAATTTGAACCGGAAAACTTATAACAATTTTTTTTGCATGTATATGTGTATATTTTTATGCGTATGATTTACGCGTGGTCGTTCAGGCGTACGCGAATTTTGAGTAGAGTTCTGTCTGTATTTTAGAAAAAATTTCTTTGAAGAACGTTTTAATCTTTTCTTTTCTTTACTTCATTGAGATTGAAGCATTGAAGCGAAATGGTTTTAAAAATCTAATTTTGAATAAAAGAAAACGAAAAATATGAGTCCTTGAAATCCCATTTTTAATATGAAAAATAGAAGTTAAAAATCTCATAACAGTGTTGTACAAATGCTGCTTTTTGTGCTTATTGAATGGCGTATGCATCCAGCTACTAAATTCTACTCTACAATTTGTCTGGACTATTATTTGCTTTGTTTTGAAATATAAAGGACGCAAAGTGCTTGTACTTAATTTTTCTTGTCCCTTGTGGCATTCCTCTGCAGACGCTGATTTGAAATCAGCTCTAATAACCCTTCCAGGAAAATCTCCGAACGCTAAAATTTCTCTGGAGTACGTTTTCTGGAGAAGGGAAATATGCTGGAGAATCTCCAGTGGAGATTCTGCCTTCTGCCTTGTGATAATGGCTCTCTTGTCGCAAATTTTATTTTCCTCTGCTTAACAACCCCCCGTCCTTCTACTGTAGTAGAGAGCTCATTAAATGGACAATTTTGGTGCTATTCTTTTGGTAACTCGTTTATTTCAACTCCTATGCCAAAAATACGCCTTTTTTAATTGAAGAAGGCATTTTTGTAGACAAAGCGCTTCGCTGAAATCGGCTGAAAATGGAATTCATTTCATTGTTCTTTGTTTAAATTTCCTTTATTTAGGTCAAGAAACCCATCAAAACATTTGTACAGTTTACACAAAAAATCAATCAATCGTTATTGGTAAACAAAACATAATTATTGCTTCTGCACTCAAGCATCAAGCGAAAATCAGTCAATCAATCAGTGCCTGAGAAGTAGGAGGTGCAGTTCAGCTGTAGCGCTGTGTGGTCATCTGCTAATCGTACAATTTTAATATTTGAAAAATCAGTTTTAAAATCCAATCCCTCCTATTTTAAGCTCTCGGAAAAAGTAAAGGAAAGAGAGAAAAATTGAATTCCAAAAATTGAAAATATAATTTTAAGTTCACCGCAAACGCAACCGAAATTTAAATGAAATTTTCGAATTTAAAACTTTTTCCTTGTTTCTATGGTGTCGGAAAATGATATAACATACACATACATTTTGTTTTTGTTTTCGTTTTCAGATGTGACGAAATGAATTTTTTTTTGAAATTGATGAATTTTTAAAACAAGCGCTTTTTTTTAAATGGGCAATGACTTCTTGGTATGGTTCCAAGGCGTTTGGGCTCCGAAGCGCACGGTGCCCATTGGCTCACTTTATGACATTTTTATGGAAGACGACCAGCGGCGCCCGGACTTGAACCGGCTCAAAAGGACGCTGTTCGAAACGAAAGTACCGAGAAACGACGCCTTTGAATCACATGAAACGATTATGCAAGTCTTTGCAACCTTCAAGTTCGCCCTCTGGGACGCCCTTCGCCAACTCAACTTGAATCAGCGTCAGTTGTACCTAGTTCTATCGCTTTGGGTGGGGAGGAGCAGGGACGTGGGAGGGAGGGGCGTCGATTTGTCCAAATTCCACGTTTCGGATTCGCTTCAAAATTTGATTGAAACGCTGCGCTCAATGAACCTTGAAGGCTCAGCGCTTCAGCATGTGCTGACCCAGTACTTTGCCCCCATTTCTTCCCAAATTCAGTCCATGCACTCAACTATGGATAGTCTATCAAAATTAATGAAGTCCCACCTCCGACAAGTGACGCCCATCATGCAAATTCAGAGTCGAGGAGCCGCTCCTTGTGTTGAAAATCGCTGGAAAAAGGAGAGAAAGCGCTTGAAGCGGATTTCGAAAAAGGCATCACAAACCTCTTCAGGGTCAATTTACGGTAATCGCAAAGCCTTTGACTATTAGTTTTAATTTCAGTTGTTGATATTTTGAAAGTTGATTTTTACTCTGCGTTTCCAGATACAGCCTATGGCGGCATCGTCACTGAAAAATCGACGTCAATTATGGCCTGGACGGTGTCTACGGGAGAACGCACGGTACCATTAGCAGGTCGGCGCGGTTTTTGGTCGGCGCTATTTTCAAAAACGTGTTTCTGCTCTTCGAAAAATGACACGGAAGAAATTGTGCAACGTAAATTTACAGCGGAAAATGCAAACGCAAAATGCACAAATCTGCCTCATCAGAATGGCGCCCAGGATCTGCATACCGAAAGTGTGAGGCAGGCTGTAGGAGCCAATGGGATTGAGGCAGGTGAGAATTTGACCAATCAGAACACAGACCATGCGCAGTTACGCCATTTTCCTCTTTTCGATTCATCAGCTGACTCCTTAAAATCAACTTTGGACAATGAGAGTCATGAGCGTGACATCACCCTGCCATCTTACGACGAATCGTCAACTATTTCTGGAGACATGTCCAAAATCACTGAAAATATTGAAAACGCTGAAAATGATGTCAAAACGATGGCAGATCAGCCTCCAAAACCTTCAATCTCAGAAGAATCTGCGAACGGAAATACACTTCTGGGTAAGCAATCAAAACGCTTCTGCGCAGAAAGGTTGATTGAATTGTCTTTTTTTTTTGCAGATGGAAACGCAGCTCTCAAAGATTTTACAACGTTGACATTTGAGGACATTAGTCTGGCAAATACTCAACAGCACCCCGAATCGCTTGATCCGAATTCAGCGCTGCTCAGAGTTCTTGGCACTGCGTCATCGGAAGAGGCTAAAAGGCTGAACGCCTCGTTTTCAGCGCCCGCCGAACGCTTAAAAGCAATTTTGTTCAAAATATCAGAAATCGTTTCTCAAGTTGAGAAGCGATATTTCTCTCCCACTGCACGCTTCATCAAGTTTCACAAACAACCGAACATGCGCATCACCTTTGGTGACATCATGCGCATTCTGGTAGAAAACGTAGTCAAAATGGACGTTATTCCATGTCGCAAGATCTACGCCGATGAAGAGGCGGCCCTTGTCAACGGTATCAAGCAAGTGTACCTCGAAACGCTGAAGTGCTCGGAACTGTTCGGTAGCCTCACGTCAATGCTCCTGGACGCCAAAACGTCCTTGCTTGAAATTCAGAACATAATTTAAATTTCCGAACTTTAAAAATATTTGATATTCCAATTTCAAAAGTAAAGAAAATAACTTGAATTTTTTTGAAAATATTTTCAGAAAATTTAGATTCTGAAACTAATTCTAAACAATTTTCGGGAAACGTAGATTACGTCAGAACGCTTCCAGCGTCAAATCATGACGGAAGAATATGACGATACAAAAAAAATTGACGATACAACTGCACTGGTGTGCACTATTTGCAATGTGTGACAAAAAAATCGCTGGACAGCATAACGTATTAGTCAAAGCGAAGCGATTGATGCATTCAATTGATAGCAATTGCTTTTTGCAAAATATTATTTGCAATATCTTCGAATTACTAATTTATGTCAATACAGAGTTCAAAGGGTAGAGAATTTCCGTTATGTCAGCCTCCGTCTTTGGCATGGCGGGGTCTCCCCACCCCCAGCAGCCATCTTGGTGGAGCGAGTGGTGGGATCCATCTCCGGTTCGGTTGACACGGGCCAGGACGATGTCCTTTGGGACAGTTTTGAGGTCATAGGCCCACCCCATCCAGGCTACGAAGTCCAGGAAGATGGCGGTGTAGTTGTAGGAGTACTGGCCGAGTTCGTCAGTCTTGTAGTCCCAGGGGAAGGTATGGTGGTAATTGTGCCAACCCTCCCCCGCCGCCAACAGCCCCACCACCACGTTGTCCGACGGAGAGATACTTCTAAAGGGAAAAAATCCTAGTATGTACTGAATGCTGGAAGCAATTTATCAATTATAGCCAAATTTTATCCAGAACTAGATTTGTTTATGCCAGAAGTAAATAGTCCTAAACAAATTTAAATTGTAAGTAATTAATTAAATTATATTGTTGGATTTAACGGTTATTCAACCAAGTCCGGTCAAGGACAGGAGGGCCTACACCAAGGTTGCTTGCATCGAGTTCATCATGTTTAATTATATTAGCCGAAAAGTTTGACCATGCAAATTCTCACATCACCACTTACGCGTTCCTGAATTCGAGTTTTATTAAATCAAATTTTGTTACCGGAATCCCTTCATTAATTTGTTGCAATTTAAGTTGTTTTTTCACGTTTACAATTAATCAAACTTATTTTAAAGATTCAAAGACTAATTTGATCAATTACAGAAATTATGATTTTTCAGAGCAATTTTAATCCCTTACGACACTTGGATTTGAAAGACCTTCTAAACGTGGAATACCGTTGGCAATTTAGTGTGAATACTAATGCAGAAAGAAATTTAAGTAAATTGGACTATTTTGTGAAATTAAATTATCATAACTTTAGTTAAAGAATTAAAGGTACCAAAAATAGTGTGACTATTTAAGGGGTATTGAAATTAATCAAAATTTCTTTTATTGAAAAAATAAAGGGCTTCTTATAAATTGATTATTTTCAGACACAGTTGGCATTTTATTTCAGCATGTTCAATTGCAATTGACACAGTTTGAAAAAAAAATTGCCAGCTTTAAATGCGATTCCTACACGGACTGCGTGCAAAGTGCAATAACTTTCTTAATTGTCTTGATTGGATAATTACCATAATTAAGCTAGAGCAGGAATTAAGCAGTTTCAAAATAAAACATGCAAGATATAAGGAAGAAACGATAATTAAAGGAACCTGAACGAAATAAACCTAGTTTTTGCAGAGTCATTACAACAAATAGTTTGCGGAGCAAATAATTGGAAATTGTAAATTAGGTGTATCATTTGCGGCGAAATTTTACATTACAGTATTCCCTTACTATAAAACCCCCGTGAATAAAACCCTCCCCGATGTAAGACCCCCCTTTTAAAAGTTTGGTCCGTCTTATGGAGTGTTTACATGCTAATAAGAATTGAATAAGACCCCCCACTATAAGACCTCACCCCGTATAAGACCCCCAATTACCACTCGAAATTAGGACAAAACTGCGTTTGTTTGACACCTTTGGGTAAAAAAAT
>VYYI01000831.1:0-25126 GCA_021029175.1 Bilobella aurantiaca
TATCAAAGCTCAAAATTGGCTTCAAATTACTGTTTCGACCGTATATCCTGCAACTTGTTATCTTTGTATCTTGAAAACAATTACTCCAGTTGAAATTCGTATTAACTATGATATTGTATATATTTGGATAACAATTTGAAAAAAAAAATGAATAAAATTGTACCAGTAAAATAATTAATGTATTGTATAATTAATCCAAGGAAATCTAGGATCCAGGAGAAAACTATTTAAAATTTTCTAGCCATTGAATTTGTAATCTTTCTCAGAAAAATTAAATGTATATAATTGTCACTATATTTACCACTTCTAAAATAAGATTATATTATGTTAATAAGACATATTAATCACACTTACCCAGAAGGTGAACTCACAGTCAATGGAATTTTTGTACAGGTATACAAGTCAAAACTGTCTAGTTCAGTCACTTTTAGATTAATTTACTTTGTGATAGATTCACAAATGCAGAATGTGTTACTTTGCACACCAGCTTATTGTTTACAATAAAACAACGTGCTATGTCTCTGGAGAAAGTCACTATTTTGCTCAAAGCCAAATACTGACTGGAATTGTCACTTCCTTTCCTGCAGAGCAACTCTGTGTTTGTTGCCATTACATACCGAATCTGCGCAACTATTTCATCTTGACTTACTATTCGAGTTTATTATTCTGCACAACTCTACGTTCTACTAATTGTAGTACTAGTAGTGTACAAGAAGCAAGGACCAATCAAATCAGAGTTATATTTTTGTGTTGGTTTTATATTAAATATGATGATAAGATATGATAATATATAATTAATGACAATTAATGATAATATGATATGATGTAATGTTGTAGAGACCGAGTCCGATTTGTCAAACTATTTTTCCATAGTTGTAGGATTACTATTCATTTCAAACTGCGGGAGGCTATTTCACTTTTTGCGTTTGTTGCTTTGCATCTTATGTTCAACATAAAGGTAGATGGAACGACCTAAATTAATGAGTACAATAAAAGTAGAAAACGCATTTTCCTTAGTGCACGCATCGCGTAGGGTACAGGGCAGCGAAGAGGAACTTTTAAGTGTTCTATTTTTATAGTTGCAAACGTGTTCCGGGCTTTCGCTTAGATTAATTAAACCAACAATCGCCATGAAATTCATTTTATTATGTGCTTCAACTGCCCACATTTGCCGAGACTCACGCATTTGCTTTAATGCTACAAAACAAAATGGAATATTAACTTTAAGCGAATCTTGAACCGTCAAAAAAGGTCGAAGCCAATGCTACTATGAAGATATAGATAGTAGAAGATAGTAGATATGCACACAAAAGAATGACTATGCGGCTAATAATTGTTTTAATTATTTTAGAATTTTTATAATTTGAGGAATTGAGGAATCTTAACTAAGGAATTAAGACATCGAAAACTTTTAAATTAAAAGCTGATTTTGAGATGGTAGATATGCCGGTTTGCTTTGGATTGTTATGGTGTATTCCTCATTTGAACTGATAAAACTCGTATTAGAATTATATTAAAATATAATATTATATTAAATGTATTATATAAAGTGTAAACGAGAACGTGCTTTGGCATGTAACATTCTATAAATAGTTTCTTACAGAACAAATAATGAAGGGTAAAGGTATGGTGCCAACGCAGTGCGATTTTTAATTCTATTTGTTTAATTTACGAAGACACAAAAGATTGGATTTATCGCTTTGACTCCTCTTCTCTTGCACGACCGAATCAAAATTAGAAGTCTTTGAGAGTGGATTGGTTGTGTAAATAAAGGGTAAATTAATTTGGCCTGCACTTTTCATCAAGGTGTGACAAAGAGTTACCCGTTAATAAAGAAGTGCTATATTGAATGCCTCAATAACATTACTTCGAGTTCACGCGACAGAACTACAATGAATTCTCCTTTCAAGGTTTACCATTCTATACGTAATTCAGTTATTTGTAGACAAAAAGAAATCTAAATTCCAAGCTAGAACCATGTCGCGGAATTTTGAGTTTTAGCTACACGTTCATATAGCTCTCCATAAAAGTTACCAAGTAAACAATTTTGAGTATTTTTTTTACATTATTTTGATGCTTCATGTTTTTATGTATTACTATTCTTTATTTTTAAGTATCACGTTTTCACCTATACTAAGTGATTGATTGGTTTTGGTTTCGATTGGTTTTGGATTTGATATTTGGTTGCTATATTGGTTTTGGTTTCGATTGGTTTTGGATTTGATATTTGGTTATTATATTGGTTTTGATTATTGAATAAAGTTTCATAAAGTTTCATAGGCTATAGCTAAATTTAGTTGTTAAGTTGCCCATGCAAAAACTACTGTCTTCGCTAACCCTGGAGCATCAAGGCTCCGCTGAAGGGCAGCTAATAAAATTGTGTTAATACCAAGGACCAAAGTGGAGTTGACATCACGAGGCCCAAAAAAAGCCTTTGTTTAAGATACAACGCAGGAAGAAAAACAATAGAAAACAAATTATTAGCGCTAAGAAACGTCTTAGAACTTACAATATAAGCCTAACAGAAAGGTACTACAGAGCTCTTGATGAAATTATATGAAACAACTCGACGCAGTTTTACTAACATAGAGAAAAAAAGTTGAAATATATATAATAGAGTATCAATAATAGATTATATTTATAGTTTTCGCTTTACAGCTAATCTTCTGTTTTTAAAGCTGACTTGTTATACTTAATTAGCATAAGTGAAATCATTGACGTTGTGTAACATATTAAATTTCACAAAGTTATGCAAATGATTTTGTAATTATTGTCCGATGAAATGAGATGCATGTTTTTGTACAATTTCAAACGCAATTTGGCACCCTACTAAAAACTTGCACGAAATTTCTGCAAAATTCCTATCATCATTCATCTTAGGCTATCATCTGCAACTGAGCTTTTCCAAGTTTTGAAAGATTGAGTAATTAGTAAATTCTGACAAGGATAAACGGGGTTCACTTACTAAAGCTCAAAAGCTTCAAACTAATCTAATTAATATTCCGAGCTCAAAAAGTTAGTCACAAAAATCAATGTGGTTTTGGAGGTTAGGTTAGCTTTATTTATGAAACACCAAAAAAAAATTGTCAGCAAAATTCGATGAGTTGATTAAAATTTACAAAAAAAAGAAGGTTCTATTGAATCTTATATACTTCCTGTAAAGCTTAAACAAAATTTTGGATCTTTTTATGCTAATTATTTTAATGTAGTGTTATCTTTAAAAGTTCTGCATTATACCTTTTCTTAATTTACCATTTGTAGTTTGAATTGTCAACTGTATTTTCTTGTCGTTATTTGTATTGCGACTTAATACTTGCATGATTCAATCTTTCACAAAACATTTACAGGGAAAGTTGAACTTTTAGAGTATGCACTAGTTACAAATAAAATTCAAATTAAAAATTTACTCCTAAGATTTCAATTAACTATTTAAACAGTCTCGACTTGACGAGCGACCAAATAATGGATATGCAGGAAGGCAATGAAACTAGATGCTGCAATACTCTGCATAATTTTGCAAAAGTAGAATTAGTTTTCAACAAGTAAACAACTCTCTGATTTTACCGACTTTTCAAAAAAAGTTTTTTTTAAATTTTCCCACATAACTCGTATCAAAATTCTACCCATGTCCACACTGAAAAGGTTTTATACCATTGTGCACCTCCTTCAAAATGAAATTTTCCGTTGAAGCCGAAAGTAAAGCTAATCTTAAATTTATTACAACTTTGAAATTCTCTCCAAATCCTGCCAATCCAAAGGGACAGAAAGTGGAGTTTCGTGTCCTTTCTGTCATAAAGCAATTCTCTCAAACGGATTTAGTCTGAACGCTCTTGAGGCTTGAGCTCAAGAAGCTATTGTGGTTACTCAATACTATTATTATTTATTTTAGTAAATATTATTCATATAAATACATCAAATTCTACAATAACTTTGCCTCCTGATGTAGAAAAGTTGATTGATAGCCATTAACTACCCCATGTTTTAGGAATTTAGAGGCGAAACCATGAAAACTTCGATGTATTTGAGTTTCTCAGGTCTTCCAAGATATTTACCAAAATTTAGTTTATCTCATTCTATATTACAAAATCCTCACAAAAATGCTTCAATTTCATTCAATTTTCATTTAATTCAATTCATTCCTTCACTTAAAAGCTTTATTTTGAACTTATTCTACTAATATTTATCTCATGCTTTAAAAATTATATGCGTTTTGTGCTTTCATGAAAACTGGAACGATTAAAATTACCTTTGGGAATTTACGAATTTCCATGCTATACGCAAATTTTTTTTTCATTATTACTGAGCATCCAATTATTAGCAGCAAAAGTGGCATGAAAAATTCTATGGAGGAAATCAAGTAGAAAAATAAGTGGACGATAAAATTGAGTGGAAGTGTGTTTCCCACCGGAATTTGAGAATTGAAAAAAAGAATAAAAAACAGCAGCAAAAAAATAAGTTGGTACTTATACTTTAATACTCAAAATATTAGTTTTTACTAACGACCATATATTTATAACAAAAAAAACCCTGTCACTTCTCGTACTAAAAAAATAACTTTTACAGATATCATATTTATATCCAGCAATAATATAGCAAACCTTTTGCAAACGTGGGTTGTATGAGAGTATGTAGGATTTCAAATTGAAGGACTCATTAGCATACACGTATGCAAATAAGGATCGTCTTCTAAATTTGCAAATGGACTGCAATTATCTTTTAGAACTATTATTATAACTTTTTATCAACTTTGAGAAAATTATAAAGTTGACTAAAACTTACCAACCCAACTTGGATTTGTCCTGTATTATAGAAGTTGAACTTTACTAATTGCGCGGTAGATTTTTCTCGCATAAAGTGTAGGCTCGATATTATATATCAATATTGATTTGTAATTACCCTAAGAAATAGAATCGCAATACAACTGATGTTGGTAAATATTAGCCAAACAATCATATTTAGAAATTACAGGCTTTAATCTCATTCGTGTACATTTATTGCCAAGTTCAAATTTTCTCACGTTATAGTTTCTATTGCAAATGCATTGGTTAGGCTTACAGCGACAATCTATTGTCAACGGCGAACGGTTAATTAAATTTCTAAATTAAATTTAATTAACTAAGTTTATGCTAAAGTCGATTTATATTTGTAGTGCAATTAAAAGTAACCGCCTGCAATGCGGTTGATGCAGTGATTACAGTCCCCTTAGGCTTCCTGATTGCATCTCACTGTAAACAAAGCAAAGGAAAGAGGAAACAACGGTTTGCGTATGCTAGAAAGTTGCACTTTCATTTCCTCTCTAGAATGTCTATTATGCCAAATCCCACCGCGCTCAGTTTCAAAATAATAGAGTTCAAGCTGTGACAGCGTGATAAATGCAAAGTTATAATGAAGTGGCGCTTCATTTAAATTCCGGTTGCATTCTCCCATCGTCTCATAGTAAAATCAATCAGAATCACACAAATCATCAAAGTTCCTCTCCGACGAATTTTCACAAGAAGTAAATTCCATCTGAATTTTTTTTTCAACTTTTTGGCCAATAAATGATCTGGTAAAAATTAAATTAAAAGTACAAATAACTCTTCCAATTTCGTATTTGCCCTTCTAATTAAATTTAAGCAATATTTTTGCATATGTTTGACCCCAAGTTACCAGTTTTATGTATACTTGCGGTAACATTAAAATTTAAACTAAATAAATAATAAAAAGATATGCAGAATTAATAAACAAATAATTAAGAAATTATTACTATCAAATTATTTTTATTCTATTGGTTTTGGGTACTTTTAAACTTTATGATCTTCTGCTATACGCCCTATTTCCAAAGCCTTGCATTGTATTAGCCCTTTTTGAGTTCCCATTCTTAGATATTAGGCAGGTTTCGCTACAAGCTATTTTGATTTTGGATTCGCTTCGGCTTCAGAAAAAGTGAAGCTAAGCCGAAGCAATTTATCTTCACACTTTTCGGTTTCGTCACATGCCAAAATGATTTGGACTAGGATTCGGCTTCAGATTTTCAAGTTCTCATCAGTTGTTTTGCTAGCCTAAAAATGAAACTGCGGACTTCTTGTGTTTACGTAGAATTACTTTAGTTTAATTAAGCATGGAGGCAGACCCCACAGCAAAAATTTAACATTAAAATTTTGTAACTCAAAATTTATTGTCAAAAACGTGTCAATTTGAGCCATATCTAATATCTCTGATTACGAAATCGCTTTCCAGACGTCAGCTGCTGCAGTAAGTGTTAAGCACTTAATTGAAACGGTAAAGAAACTAAATTGATTTGAGGTAGAATAACATCAAATGAACAGTTTAGAAGTTTTGAATAACGGTGTCGACCGATTCACCACTGTCGGATTCATCGCCAGAAACCTAATCTATACAAATATAGGTTATTTTCGGCTAGTTATTTAGGTTAGTTTAAGATTTGGGCTACTTACATTCGCTGAGAACAGAAGAAGGTCGTCCTCCCCGTTGACGACTATGTCACCTTGTCCGGGCGCACTGGTAAACGACTGCATTGAATCGAAATGGTTTCTTTTGTTTCCTATCAGCTGGTGCATCCTTAACCTACATTAAATGTAGGTTAAATGTAATGACTTACAGTACATCACTTAATCAAATACCTCAGGTTAGCTTAATTAGTATTGCTAACTAACTTTACAAATTAAATAACCTAAACATACTTTAATGGACTCACCTGTTTCGCTATGTCTCCACTCTCGTCTACTGGACGATCATTGTCAACCAGTACGAGTTTAGGTATTTTATCCTCGGTCATGGTAGTTGTCTTGTAGGTTAGTTAACTTAAGGTATTAGGTTAGTTAAGTAAAAGAAACTACAAGGTCAATTTACAGCTATGACAAGAGCACGAATTGGTTTGAAAAATAAATACACAAAGTTAAAGTCAAACACAAAACTCTCGTAAGCCCGGGAAAACATGAATTTGGTCATGTGACTCTAGTGTCGCCTTTTGATTGGTCGAGAGTGGGGCGAAAACACCAGCTTGTAGAACCGTTCTACAAGCCAGAATCCCTGGTTTGGCTTGAGAGTTTAGCTTCACTTTCAAAACAATGACGTCATGAGTGACGTCGCGAAGCCAAAATCGAAGCCAAATTTGAAAAAAGCTTGTAGCGAAAACAGCCTATTATATTCTTCTTCAGTAAGAATTCAATTTCCAAGCGTTTGAATTTTATAGGGAATGAACACAATAAGTAATAGTTTGTTATTAACAAATTATAAACACAATAAAATCTATATAATATAATACTTGGAATTAAATTTTTGAACAATTATATCCACAAACAATTTATAATTTTGGTATCAACATATACCACTAACCATACCACATTAATTTTTAAGTTAGTATAAATTTTAACGCTCTTTTGTGTGTAAATACGTTATTCAAAAGTCTCATGTTTATCTTGGAGAACTATATAGTACCAAATAAATTGACAGAATGAATTTAAACAAGTTCAAATATGCCACAATCATATAATTTTTTTTTTAATTTTGCAATTGTGCTTAGAGGTTTTACGAGTTTTATCATTCACGTAACTAATTTCAACCACAGCTGAAATACAATTTGTTTAATTCATCATTTAGGGTTTGGGTATTACATTACCATAAACTACAGAACAACGAAGGGTGTTAAGTTAATTTTAGGAAATATATCATTTTAGTAGTTTTCAAACAGTTAAATTACGTCATTTAAAGTTTTTAAAGTTTTGCAATTTATATGCACTAGGCTACTCGGTGCATCTAAGCTATTACTGTATTTTATAGTAACGCCTCAAAAAATATCATAATTTCTGTGTTGCATAGGAATATGCGTAACTGGAAGAGCCGTATACTGTTGATGAGGTCCAATTGATGAGATTCGTTAATTAGCAAAGCCTTCCAAGGACTTCCAGGCCACTAGGCACTGGAGCCTCATCTTTGCCTAATCAGAGTAATGTAATTATAGTGAACCACACTGAAAGCTTTACATCAAATAAATAGGTCTGCATCCCTTGCTCAGTCGTGCAGTTAATGTAATTGAAAGTAGGGCACTGTACCTAATTTGAACAAATAGTTGAAATCGATAAATAGAACGTCAAATGATATCAAGGTGAATAAACCTCGTGCAACTAATTTAGAGCACTCAAATGCGTTTTCAAAAAAGCCACAGAGGGATTAAAAAGAAAATTTAACAAAACTAATAACTATGAGCAAAAGCTAAAAATCATGTTCTACCAATATTTATGTATGTTTGTAACAGTGAGTCAACTATATATTTGTTAGGATAGTGAGACTCACGCCGACCATACGCGAAAATGGCATATTTCGGTCACCGCTATTGGAAAACAGCGTTGTTTTCTAGGCGGATAGAGATATCCAGGCACACATAAATGTATGCCTTTGGTAAGATTCGATCTACGGCAGTAAGTGAAGAGAGACTGATGCTCTAACCTCTCAGGCAACTCCAATCCCATTACCAATTTATAGACTACAATAGCAGAATCAACGCTGATAAAATTTAAACTTACAATTTAAACATATTTCGCTTTCGGTTGATCACTTGAAACGGAAAATCTTTACTATAAGAACAGAGGTAGATTCTCTCAAAATGTGGTTATATTAATATTGCGCCAACAATCAAAATTTGCTATTACGTTCAACGTATTTCATAACCAATGTTTCATTAATCTGTTCTAAGTAAAGCAGAAAAATAAAATTCACAAATAGTTAGTTTAGATGTTTTTTAGGCATTGTCAAACTGAGGTAGGCATAAGTTGGGTCTTAAATTATACAATGCAGAAAATCCTAGAGTTAAAACTTTTCCTCTACTCAAGCGGAATTCATTAGTTTTGAAATGTGGGCTTTCGCCTCCCTCTCTCCTTTGAATGTTCTAATTTTATTTTTCAATACCTTTTCACAAATAAGGGCGTAAGGGCTCCCTTTGCAAAATAAAAGCAATTGAAATAAAACAGACAATAAGGTCTCAGAGGCTAATGAGACGTTTTCATTTTCAAAGTCTTCACTTTCCTGTATAAAAATTGAATTTTTACAAAGCGCCAATTTTATCTCACCGCTAATGAGGTGAGGCAAGGATCAACTGAACGACTTAAGTTCCACTTAATGGAGGTCTTATGCGCTACACTGACAAGTAAACAATCCCTGCAAAATGATCAACAGTAAATGACTACATATTTTTTTGGTGTTGAAGATTTGTTATTCATGTTTCAAAATCAAAACATAAACAAGGAATCTTAGACATCAACCATTTAATATTTAGGAAATATTCTTGGATTTAATATTTAATAATTTAATATAATAATATAATATTTGTTCTAAGTAGACTGATTTCAAGGACTACTATCAAATCCCTTTTCCAAATTTTGCTATGAGTCTTCTCTAATGTGTAAAAAAAAACAAGAACCACGTTGAATGTTGTGCCAAGCTTCTTTATCGGTTTTCTGCTTAGGCTTAAAAAACACTGCTGTTTTGACAGTTGAGTAAAATCGTATTTTAAAAGTGAGGGTGACGTTAACTTTTTGCAGAAAGCGCCGATTATTAACGTAAAACTCAACATTACTTTTTAGCTTAACTTGCTTAAGTGAAATATTTCATAACGATTGTGCCTTATCCTACAGTTCTAAAGTAAAGGTGTAAAAAGATTTAGCAAAAGAGTTTAACGTGGCAAATAACGTCCAATGAAAAAGTCTGTGATCCAAATTTATTTGAAGTGGCGTTGAATTTGTGTGACCTAATGGTCTTTGTGTTGAAATTATTTTTTGTTATTACAACTTCTAGAATTTTACAACAACAAAAAACAATTTCGTGTCTAAAATTACACACCGTCAACACAACTTTATGTAACGCGTAAAACAGTTATTTAGTTAGTTTAGTTCTAACTAAAGAATTCAAAAAATTGAAGCTCAAATTCAAAAACAAGTTATCTAATATTTTTTTCAAGCCTTATTTGGCACAAATCTATGTCCATGAAACATAACCCATGACATAAATAATGAATATTTTATAGGCTTACCGTAAACATAGAAAACTTGCCGTAAAACGTAGTGAGTAAAAAGCGACACATTTTTTGTTTCTCGAATTATTGGGCATTATGAATATTTCGAGCCAATTTCCTTGACAAAATAGGATTCTGTGGTCATTTGAGAATATTTTACTGGAAACTAGTTCAAGAAATTCATTATGTAGAATTAGAAAGCTTTATTCACAGTCAGGTAAAATTTACAGTGAATTTGTAATATGGTCCAAGTTTACCGGATATGTAATTCCTGAAATAATTTGCGAAATATCGGCATACTCAATTAAGATATGTCCCAGACATAATATAAAACTTTAAAACAATTTTTTTTTGATTTGGGAACTTGGATGCTGGAAAAATAAATCTCATAAAAAATTTTTACACAAAAATACACAGGAAATTCGAAAAATCTAAAATGAACGCTTCTTTATTTCGGAAAGCAAAATTGCAGAATTTACATTAAGGTATCTTGAAATTATTTCTACAAGTTATTATGCATGATATTTTGGATTGCGGCAAAGCACGGTAGAGCAAGGCAAAAGTTGAGTTTCATGCAGATGTGGGAGTAACCAAAATTTCATGCTGCAATAAAGTTCTTATATTGTCACTCGAGTTGCCCAGTGGTTAGAGGGTCTGTCTCTTTCAACTAGGCAGCCTGACATCATGGGATCAAATCCCAGACGAGATCGGAGTATTAGTTTTCCTACTATTAAATTTTGACGCCTTATTAATTAATTATTATTAATTAATTTGAAGGTATAATTACATTTACCGGAACATCTATTAGAGATTTTATAACTGAACTTTTTTCAGGCTGGGTCCACAATTAACTCTACACTTCACCCGACCTTTTGTTTCCCACCATATTACTTATCCAACCCTTTATTTTCGACCAAATTACTTGTTTAGCATTTTATTTTTGACTTTTTACTTTTGACTAAATTACCTAAAATCTATACGTTAATCTACGTTGCAACAACACAGTTGCAAAGATGCACGCAGATGTTATATTACGTTTTTCGTTTTGAACGTATTACTAGGAATTGTGTGAGGGAATTTCTTGTTGAACGCCAGTATCATCATTGGTCCAAACCTTAAGCGTTCCTCGGAATTCTTGAATTTGCTCTACGACATTAATGCTAACATATGTTCCAAATATAACGTTCTGCAAATACTTCGCTGCTCCATCTCCTAGAGTACTGCCAATAAAGTCAGTACATTCCTCTGACGTCATGTTGGCGCAAATATCTGGTGCGTCATCGGATGGAACCCCCATAACATCATTCCATGTTGTTTCGAAATGGGGGACAAATACACTCGGTGGATTTGTAGGGTCAGTGAGAGCCGCCTTGCTAGCTACGAGTACTGCATAAGTCAGTGTTGCTGCTCCATCTCCAAAAAAATTCACTAGTTGTCTGAAAATTGTGATACTTGAATTTTGCATGACGTAACTCAGTGGCAGGGCGTTGGTATAATATTGGTACAACCAAGTACCCAGGGCCCTGCGGAGGTATGTTCTCGTACCATTACTGTTTGTGAGGCCTTCAGAATTATTTTTTCCGTAAAAGTCACCCCCGACACCGCCGCCCCACTTATGAATATACGAAACAATGTTTGGTGTTGAGTCGTTGTGAAACTCGATTCTTGTTGTTATGTTCAAAAGTGGACGAAATCGACCGAATTTCTTGCTTAGCCTTTCTCGATACGCAGTATAGTTTTTAGCGTACGTGATATTGTCTCTTATTTCAGTATCAATGTATCTGCCAAACGTTTCGCCAAAAGGATGAAAATCTCTGTCCTTTTCGTCACACCAAGTGAAATTACTGTGCTTAGCCTGGATTGCGAGGACACAATACGCTGCTACGATAATAAACTTCATGTTGGTTTTGCAACTGTGCAGTGTAGGAACAGACTCAAGTCAGACTAAAAAACTTCCAATTTTTAAACTTTATTTTTCTGACTTCGAATTTTCATGAAAGTCTGTGTTTTGGTAGCAGTTGTTTTCAAGTTTTATGTAAGTACATCAAAATAAATTATGGTGAATAGAACAGCAGAAATCCCCAAACGCTTAACTAACACCCAAAATTATATCTATAATATTTGTAACTTTTATAACCGTAGCTTTGTGATTTTGTTCTTGTTTGTATATTAACATGTAAATTTTCTTTCACGCCGGAAACCAATAGTGCAACTCTTCTTGCTTTTAATTTAAGTTTAATTTAAGTAATTGTTTTTTTACAGGGATTAGTAATACCTAATGTAATTCACATAGACATGGTTAAAGAGTCTAACTAAAATATTAAAGTAGTTGATGATACCTATGGTCTGCATGGTAAAAATTTCTTTTAGTTGCATTAAGCCTAATTTAAATGGGCTCATTTAGCTCATGTTAAATTAAGTCATTCTATTTTTTTCTTTGTAACTCGTCTGAAACTTTACCAAAGCAATGTTTAATTTTGAAATTGAAAAACAGAGCTGAGGATTCATTGGCGAGAAGAAGACGAAGATGCTTCTTGTGACTTTTTTCAGTGGCTTCAAGAAACCAGAGTAAACAAAATGTAACCTAAAATGTTTCTCCAATTATAGAATATAAGTAAGAAACCTAAATTATAATTTAATAAATTATATTTTCCTGAGTTTACTAGAGCTTAAGGTTGATTTTGGTCAGAAACATTTACAAATAGAAAATAAAAGGATAATATTAAATTAATTAATTGTCTTCTGTCCTTGTACGGGTCTGTTTTGTTTTTGCTACCTAAACATCGCTATGTTTTTTCAAAGAGAAGGAATCATAAATTACTGATTTTGCAATACCGGCATAGATCTGCATTCTATTTCAACTATAAACAATTATAATTTCCATGACGTTGTATGTAAAATTTTGGGAAAGCAGTAGAAAAAAAAAAGGTAAATTTTCATAGATTAATACCATTATAATTATTATTTCTGTTCAAAAATTGCTTTCGTTGATGATATTATTTAAGATCATTTGTGGTATCTAAAAAGTTGTAGTAAAACTGTAAGTAGTGTAGTGTATAATTAATACTGAAAACTTTTGTTGAGGTGGAGGAATCATTCCTAGATGAAAGAGGCCACTGGCGTCATCACACGCATCTTAACTTTTTGTTTCCTGTAAAAATTGTGTTTCACCTTGAAATGTCCTTTTGAGATCAAGAGTTTATTTTGAGGTCAACGCGTCGTCACTAAGATACCATGCAGATGGTCTTCATAGCATAGATGTTGTCATCAAGCAGGCACAACAGACTATCCGTAACATTACGATGTTTTACGGGCCTAAAGCGCAAAGGCCGAGGACACCAACCTGACGTGAGGTACGGCCGTAGCTTTCGCCTAATAACCACAGGTGACTCTATGTAAATGAGGGTTGTCTTTTGTTTGTTTTTAACGTCAGAGGACTTAGAAATGTGTGATAAGGTTTCTCTTTGGCAACCAGATAATATAAAGACCCTCATTTAAGTATCAAATTAAATCATATCACAAGACTTATATTGATTTATTATGTAATTAGGTTGAAATGACTTCACGACATGTGACAGTCAATGAGGATAGTATAGCCGTGTCAACTCCTGGGACACCAGTGACAACACCGGCTCCACCTCCACAACATGAAGATGAAATCGTCGTGGCTCTAGACAAAACTGCATGTGGTAAGAAGATTTCCCCGTAGGATCGTCATTAAACAAGTAATAATTGCAGAATTTATGTTAACTTAACGCTTAAAACTTCTCGTTAGGCTCAACAACACACAGTGCTGCTCACATGCCTCACATTTTAAGTGAATTAATCGTAATCAATTTTTATTTCTACAGGTAGAATTGCACAGGAGGGATGTTCAAAGCGCATGCACATTGTCGCAAACACCGGTATTTCTGTGTTTAGGTCAATCTCTGCATATGAGGTCCTTATGCCAAATACCCACGGCTTCCACATGCTCGTTGACACATCACAGGCCCTAGTTATTATTTCAATTGATTAGTTTATTTCATTTAATTAATTGTAATTTAGCTTTTGATTCGGATGGATGAGGTCAGGCTAGTTACGTGCTCTCTGTGATTCTGTGGGACTGACACAAAAAATATTGGCGTTACCACACAAAACCATCCTGTACATTTTATTAAAGCTGTGAAATTGTGTAAAGACTGTTACAACGCCCAAATTGTACCTTAATAGTATATTAGTAAGGGAATCGTAATGTTACCCTGCGAGTTACCCAGTCAGAAAGCAGGATAACTTTTTAGGTTAACATTGAGTTAATGTAACGGAATAAGAATTGATGTCACGTGACTATAGGTAAAATTACCCCAAAATCGGTGTTTCGAAGGAGTGAAAGTAGGGTTAGAATGGAGTATGCAAGGGTAAGTCTGAACCTCACTCTCACTCTCACTCGACTTGTCAATTGATCTACCGTAAACTAGGGTCATTATAGGGTTTGTTTTTAGGTTAACTCTGGATGAGAATGGGGCCCCAGGAGATAATCTACATTCCTTTGACTCAAATTTGACTTTTGGTGACCTCTACAGGTCAAACCATTCAATGTCCAGGTCACCAAATACAGTTTTTGAACTCCCCTTGTCATTACCTTTCATGGGATACCCTACATGCCTTTGACCCAAATTTGACCTTTCGTGACCTCTACAGGTCAAAACATGACATGTCAATGTCACAAAATACAGCTTTTGAACTACGCTTGTCATTGGGAAGGTTAATCAAGGTCAGATAAAGCGCAGCAATTGTTTGAGATTCTATACATAAGTTGTATTCCCGGAACCAAATTGGGGAAACAAAATTTGTCAGAAATTGCAAATTTTGAGAAGGGTTAGCTGTTTTAAACTCTATAACTTTTACACGTAAATTTCCATAAGAATTTCAAAAATTTGCATCAAGTTTTTTTTTTCCAAAATTTTGAGCGTTGAAATTTCATAATATTTCTAAAACACGTGTTTAATTATATGTATTAAAATAGCAAAGTTTCGAAATTTAGCTCTTGTGCACTTCAGACCAACTCCTGGTTAGTGACGGAATCCCGATCCCACGTCAATCCTTAATTTGTCATTTCAGCTTACTAATTTCATACCTTTGAACATTGAACATGAACATCAGAGCAACGTTGTTAATTTTAGATTGTACAATAACAAGAAATTTGCTGGAGCTGCGTCTTTCCTAACTTGTTATGGTAACGGTTCATGACGCTTAAATCCCTTAATTTTTAAGTAGTTCGCGGATCGAATTAGGAAACACAAAACTTTCTAAAAAATTAAACCCAAACTCACGTAAATAAGCTAAAATTAATAAATTTCTATAGCGTAGTAATGGTTTTGGTTTTTCGGTTTAGAAAATCATATTTAGCCATATTTTTCAAATCTTCCTTAGCGATATTCTTTGCAATAAGGCAGTGAAATTGGCGATAAAAGCTCCTACTCATTTTGAACAGCAATTAAAAATACAACTAAAACAACATAACTTGTTTTTGTAAGAATTGAGTAGACTGCCCTCATTTACATAGAGTCACCTTCGGTTCTCACGCAAATTCTAAGGTCGCCCCTCAGGTCAGGTTGGTGCCCTCCCTTGTGGATTAGGCCCGTAAAATAGCGGAATGTTACGGATAGTCTGTTGTGCCCGCTTGATGACAACATCTATGCTAATGAGCTCCTTCTCTATGACATCCCTACCCCCTTTTTGCATTGCGTTTCCGCCCTGCGTGAATTAAAAAAAAATTAGATAGACAAATCAAGCATGAAAACGCTAAGTTGTACAATATTTAATGGGGCTGCAATCTCATCAAATGAAACTCATTAACCACTAGGCCGAGAAATACTTGATTTATACGGGAATACGTGCCAGTGTATCATCTGATATCTCGTTTTACATAAGTATTTTAAAGTCTTCCTTAGAGTGTCAACTGATAACATGCCATAAAATATAACGCTTATACTTGATAAATTATTTATTGTAAAATCCGTTGGAAGGAGGTAGGACAATTGATCAAGTTTCTTATTTTCCAGTAAATTGAGAAGTTATAACAAAATTATATACGTCCATGAGGAGCACCACAAATGCCTAAACTTGGCTCAATGCCGGGATGCTCATATTTTGGGGGCGATCAATCAAGTTGTGGCTGTCGTCTGGGTAAAATTGCAGTATTGGGGAGTCGCCCCAATACTGCACAACTAATTCGTATTAAACTAATTTAAGGTTGCTGATTCTGAATCTGTTATTAGATTTTGTCACACAAAAAAGTTATGAATTTTTAAAGTTTACGGAGCAAACGGATATTGCGGCGCTAAACCTTCGTACCTTCTTCCTATATTTTTTTGTTTAAATTTGTTAGCATTTGTTTTTGATGAAAAGACTATTTGTAGTCACATTCGGTTTGCGTTCATTTTGTTATTAATACGTTTCGTAGCTCCTGCCGCCGGAGGCATGTAGGAGAATTTTTTTCGGCCCGATGAGTTCCAACGTTTGCTATTGTTACTACGGTCTTCAAAAATTTATAACTTTTTTTTTACGAGACCGCCAAAATCTTATTACAGATTCAGAATCAGCAACCTTAAATTAGTCTAAAACGAATTAGTTGTGCAGTATTGGGGCTATTCTTCAATATTTCAGTTCTTCCGTCGTCTGTTTTACTGAGTTATGAATTTATTCTCCCGCTGTCTAAATCTTAGTTACTTTGCTCAGCAATTCGTGTAGCACTAGCTTCTAGATGTCCACTAACAAATTCAAAATCATAATGTCCCTCTATTAGTCCCCTCATTTTCAGTAGCTTATAATTTAATGCACTGTATAATTTACCTTTGTTGTAATTAAAGATTTTGAATTTATGAGCCAGTTTTTACTACAGTACTTGCGAAAAATATGGTAGAAAACCCATAAAATACCTATTTGTTTTTTATGTCAATAAAAATTGTATACTTTACAAAATAATTGAGTTTGCCGCGGTTTAACAAAATCTTTAACTGTAAAGATATAATGGGAATCATCTAGCTAATTCTTTTTTAGTTTTAGTGGTTGGACAAATCCACTGAGCTTGCAAAAACAGCACAAATTTAAAGCTAAGCCTCTTTCTAAGAATGTTTATAAAATTGGCTGACAAATTAGGCAAAGCACTCTTTATATTACTTTGATATTTCGTCAGCAGTATTATTGGCCATCCTATTTTACGTTGCTCTTTCTAAATACTTTTTTAATTTCATTGCTTTGGTCACATAAGTCTAGGGGAAATCAAAGTTCAGTGCCAGAAACAACACGAGACCGGTTTCCAGTACCGTTTAATAGCCAGTTTCAAGAATTTTGAAAATGGCTCGAACCGTTCCGTTCCAGTTTCCAATTTTTCAAAATTTTCAAATTCTATATAAAGTGTGTTTTTTTCACTCCAAATAATTTGAAGAATCATGGTAGTACTAGATTTTGTAAACGCTTTCAATCATAAAATGTCCATAATTCGAACGTTGAATGAGTGGCAAGCAAAACATTAATACAGTGGACCTCGCCTAGAGTGACGTTGGATAGAACGAAAACCCGGTTACAATAAAGAGGAAATTTTGAACAAACAGGTTATTTGAATGGGGATTCAAATGTAAAGAAACCCAGCTACAGTGAACCCCCGTTACACTGATCACATTTTATCCCTCCTTTCAGATTCACTCTAGGCGACCTCCACTGTACACGGAGTAAGGTAATTCACATTTAGAAATAACTTTATACTTTCGTGTTTAGAAAAAGCACTTTGACAATTGATTGAATTGCACTACATTAGAATTACCAAAGTGAACTGGGAAAACATATAAATTGTTGTACAATTAATTACACTTCATTAAAATTCTAAGCAATAATTGCGTTGTTCTGTTTATTTTTGTATCCAAAACTATTGAAGTGGCCCATATTATACTCTGCCACCAATTTTTGAGAGAGTATCCAATTCTGTAAGAATACACTGCAAATACTTTTGAATGTGCCTCTGGATCTGCTAATAATGCTTCATTGAATGACAGGGAAACTCGTAGATTTCCATTTGAACTTCCTGATATTACGCCCATTCCTATAAGAAAATATTGTAGAAATTAATGCATCATTTGAGTATTTTTATTTAAAAATTAGAAAAAAATCCTTGAAAGCAAACTTATTTACTCTATATTTTGTATATCTGATTTGAATGTACCAGTTATACTGGAATTTGTTTTTACTATTGTATTACTTATTATCAGTAACATGTTAGTAAAATGAAAAGTAAATGAAAGCAATTTACATAATTTACAACTATATTTCCGCGATACTTGTTCAAACAATGCTATTTTGATTCCATGTCAATACCGAGAAATCAAAAACCGAGAATGCAAAAACCGCGAAGCCAAAATCGCAAAAATACAACCAAGAAGGACAAAACCAAGAAAATCAAAACCAAGAACGGCAAAAACCGAGAATAATAAAAAACCAGAATTGTAAAATTCAAAATTATTATACCCTTGCGCTTAACTATTTCTATTTAGATTAGTTTCCTTATGCTGATCAGGGTTATGATATTGCTTTGATGAACGGGTTACATGTTCAAGGTTGCTGGTGTAAAATTTCAAACTCCCTATGACCCATTTAGCAAGTTCTCGGGTTTTGTCGTTGTCGGTATTTGCAGTTCTCGGTTTGGGCTTCTCGGTTTTTACAATCTCGGGTTTTGTTTTCTCGGCAGACACCTGTTATTGTTATTTTATGCAAAGACGGTCGCTTGTATTTTTGTATAGTGATTTCATATTAAAAAAAAACAAAGTAAGCGCATGAATGGTGTTTATACTTATAAGCTTATGAAGATTATGAAGCTTTTAAGTTGTCGGCCTTGTACGTAAAAAGCGAAATCGTAAAATATAATAAAGTATTTTCAGTACTGTCAGCATTCCTTGATGATTGGTATTTGTTAGTATTCTAGTGTGATTAGCATAATCATAAGTATCGTTGCTATGATTACATTAATTGAAATCATGGCTACACAAACAGTGTATCATTCTATATACATTCCATGTATTGCGTTCTGAAGGTTTAGAGGTTTTTACAATAAAAACTTTCATTGTAACATGTTTTAGCAAGCTCCTTTCCAACTCCGGGAGGCATCCCTGCCATAAAATATGAGTCTAGAACAGGAAGTTCTAGAATTTGTGACTCTTTTGTTCCCCTAAAACATTTATGCACACCTTATTATAAAATCCAGCTTTTTTTTTATATTAATTTCAAGCCTTACGGAAAGGTTGTGAATATCATCGGCACGCCGCCTAGCTTTGTTAGAAGGCGCAAAAGCTTCGGATAGCAGCATCCCCCAAGTTGGCTCAACAGAAAACATGTAGCTGGCGTTGTTGAGCGACGTTGTGATTTCATTTCTTGTTCTATTTGCTGCAGGCGCTTAACGGGATCCTCGGTTCATACTGGAAGCGTCAAAAATACACCCGTCCTACAATATATTACACTTAAATCACTGAATTAAGTACATTCAATTTAAGCATATTTTAAATACGTGTGTTTCGTCCATCAAACATTTTCTCAAATATAAGGCATTTCAATATTAACATGAACACAAGTACAAATAAAGGATAAATGAGTGTTATTTGACATTCCCGCAAAACGGATGGTCAACATGAAAGGAGAGGGTAGGGATTGTGGTAGGGATAAGGACTCATTAGCATGGATATTGTCATCTATGCAAATGAGGGCAGTCTTCTCAATTCTGACAAATACTGTTGGGAAACCTATCGGGAAATTTCTATATCCTCTGTCTGAGTATACCTAATCACGGAGACACGGGCATTCTAAAGTTCAGAGGCAAGGCAATTCCTTTTAGGGGAAAACCAACAGCAAAGTCTTTTTTGTGGCTGATCGGGGGATTTGAACCCCCGTTCTCACGCTGGCTAGTGGAGAGAGATATACGCCCTATACCACTAGACCAACACCGCCAACATAACACGAAAACAAATGTAGAACATAAAACATTACAAATTACATGAAGAGCTTAAAATAGCATAAGGCAAAGAAAATATAATTAAATTTAAAATGTGTAAAGACAAATAAAAGTTACGTTCACCTTGGTTTAAAAGTATCAAAAATATTTCACGCTTGAGACAGTATGTTAGGGATCAGAAATGGTTGCAAATGGGAGTATCTGCTCACAATAGATTAAAAGGCGTGTATTTAGTGGTATTCGAATGCTTTTGAATTTTGAATCTTTCACAAAACAGATAAAACGGAGGAGCAAAACGGTGCTACATAATGGCATGCTTTTAATTATTTTATTTTATGTTATTATTATTTTATGTAATCAAATTATTTTAATTAATATTGAAATTAACACTAGACTTACCTTGACCAGGCCATTTAGAATAATTGATAATAATAAATAATTCATAATATAAATACCCTTACATGTGTTTTCTCATTTTACCCGGATGCCCCGGAACAGGAAGTGCTGTAATTTTCCTCATCGCTCCTGCTATGGCTGCTATAATAATGCCTGTCGTAGTCGCACTATGGTAGTCTCTTATAGCTTTTTTATACTTCATTGGTATTGCACCTGTATAGGCAACACCAACTTTGTCTACTAATTGGCTACCTCTCAATAGCCAGCGTTTACTATGTTCCATGTTTTGCACAACACTGAAAGCGAGGTCGTAAATTGCACGAAATGGAAATGTGATTCCATAAAAGCAAGTAGCAGGTACGCTTTGCTTTGGATAGTTAGGTTTTGGAAATGTAAACTGTTCTTCATTTGCGTTGCCAAGATATCCGCAAAAACTGGCTAAACTGTATCCATCAGCTACACAGTGATGTACTCTGAAGATGATCACTGTATGCTTGGCAATTACGTCATTTTCTACAGTATACTTGGTCAGCACATACATTTGCCACGGGCTCTTACCCGCACTGAACGGCCTCTGAGTCAACTCGAGAACAATTTGCATAATTTCTGATTCTGTACAACTGTCGAATTTGATAGGACCATCGTAAGCCTTGATGTGTTCTTCGAGGCGGAATTTCGCCTCAGGCTCCCATACGGGAAATCCCATATATCGAGATGGGAAACAGAGAAACTCTGGATGTAGCGGAACGCCATCAATTTTGTCACTCCGAAGAATACGATTTTCAAAACACTTACGTAAACTGTCTATAGTCAATTCTCATTAGCGTGATTTAAATAATTGAGTTTCCAATTACAATTTAAGTGAAAAGTTTGCTAGCGTTTGGACTATTTCTATTACTAGAATATACATACAATTTATTGAAATAATAATGGAAATAGAGCATTTTTGAAAAAAATCGTTATTGAAATTGGAAATAGATAATTGAAAAAATACAATGTATTTATGGAAACATTTACTTATAGCGTTGAATTAGAGGTTAGTCATACTGAAGAAAATATAAAATTATTAAAGTTATACCTGTTAAAAATTGTGTTGGACTTATGTTAAGATAATGGTCAGGTTGTTTTCTATTCAAGTGTACGCAGAAAAATGCTTTAACATTGAATTGAAAATTTTCAAGACAAGAAAACAAAATTCGGATTAAATTATGGAGTAAAAATAATAGAAATTTTTTTTTATTACTTAGAAGCCAATTTCAGAATTTCCAGCAATATTTGCTTTGAGCCCTTGATGTAAAGATGATAGATTGAAAGCACATGACTATAAAATTAAAAATACATTACTTATTGAATGTCAACTAGTGAAAGCGATGCTAAAGCTATTTTATGTTTTCGCCATTTCTGTCCGACTTTTCGTTTGAATATCACAATTACCACAAGAACTACTCAACATACCTCAATTATATTTTTAGATAGGAGTTTGACAACCGGCCCAGTTCCAATTTGTTTCTGTTGGAACTCAAGTGACCCGCTAAAACATCACGTAAAACATCATTTCTACGAAAGTTGTTTTCCTTGTAGAGGGGAACAACATTTGTGTAGAGTACTTTCCTATGTGGCCCTCCAATGACCCCAAAATGACCACTTTTACCCAAAGTGAAGTTTCAAGGTAAAATCCTACTTTTAAATGAAATAATGAAAGCGCGCTGCGGCCCACTGGAACTACTCTGTTGAAAAGCATTCAGTCAACAAATTGGTACTGTGCCTTTAATGTTCGATTTACGGTAAAAACTAGTATGTCAGTAAATTTGCCGTAGTCGCAGATTTACTGTAAAGATAAACCGTGGTGAAAGGGTCAACCAGTTGCGGAAGTAGGAAACTTAGAACTAGACAAATATTAAGATTAGACTAGAAAATAGAAGTCTTGCTTTTCGGAAGTCAATAGGCGATTTCAAAAATACAAGCCGCTTTAGGTCATCAGGATCATCAATACTATTCGCTTCATGCAAAACCAGAGTTTGACCTTAAAAGGCCATTTTGAGGTCAAAAGGGGTAATTTCCAAGTGAAAGGGGGCCCTATGATCATCAGGACTATCATAACTTTTTGTTTCATGCAAAACTAGTCTGATTTTGAAGGGTTATTATTTGTCAAGGGGTCATATCCGCGTGAAAGGGGGCACTACGATTCTCGGGACCATCATAACTTTTTGTTTCATGCAAAACTAGAGATTACCCTTGAATAGTAATTTTGAGGTCAAGGGGTCATTTCCGGGTGAAAAAGGGCTCTAAGACCATCATAGCTTTTCGTTTCATGCTTGAGTTTGACCTTAAAAGGTAGATTTGAGGTCAAGGGGTAATTTTGGGGGTCATTGCGAGATGCGAGGTCACAGAGAAAAGTGTCATATACAAGTGTTGTTACCCTTCATAAGAAAAAAGAGGAACAACTTTCGAAAGGGTCATTTTTCATGTAGTTATAAAAGGATATCTCTTGACCTTTGACCCCTCACTTCCGTCAAAAACAAAAAACATACCTAATCTGCGCCGAAACTCAAGAACTCATATCTAAAAACAGATTTGAGTTATGTCGAGTAGTTCCTGAGATAATTATGAGACTATAATTGACCACAATCTTTCACTTCCGGTTGAACAAAAAAGAAAGCCCAGCGCAGAATAATACACTGTACGGGCGTAATGACATGTTACGTTTAGGAGAAAACATTCAATCTTATCATAGGCCTTATCATGCCATTTTTGCGCATGATCGGCGTGAGCCTCACTATCCTAACAAGTACGTGGGCTCCCTGTTACAAACATACATAACTGTTAAACAGACTACTCATTTACTATAGTTGTCATGAGTTAAACCCTGTTATTATTGAAGAGTACTGTAGTGGTAATAAGGTAGAGTTAGAACTGTAAGAAATACTTTGCCGCCACTATGGGAAATGAATGTTAACCAAATTCAAAAAGTGTAAATTTAATATGCTATACTGTGAAGGCATGAGAAGATTTGTGGTTTGTTTTTATTGAAACCATACTCTCATTTTCTGTTTGATTGAAGTTTTAATACAAAGACTCTTCCTTAAAGGACAAAGTAATATAATGCCTGGGGAAGGTACGGTGTAGTTTAACTCTTAAACAGAGTACTCATGTAAAAAAAACCATAAAGTCTCATTAGCTAATGAGACGTTTTCATTTTCAAAAATTTTCGCTTTCCTGTATAAAATCTGAATTTTTACAAAGCGCCAATTTTATTTCACCGCTAATGGGGTGAGGCAAGGATCAACTGAACGACTTAAGTTCCACGTAATTGAGGTCTTATGCGCCACGATGACATGTTGTGAACAAACAATGCAAAATAATCAACAATAAATGACTACATATTTTGTGGTGCTGAAGATTTGTGTTATTCATGTTCCAAAATCAAAACATAAACAAGGAATCTTAGACATGAACCATTTAATAGTTAGGAAGTATTCTTGGATGTAATATATTTTGACTACTATCAAATCCCTTTGACAAATTTGCAAATTGCAATGAGTCTTCTCTAATATTAAAAAGAAACCACGTTGAATTTGCAAGCTCCTTTATCAGGTTTCTGTTCAGCCTTAAAAATACAGCTGTTTTGACAGAGGAGTAAAATGGTCCTTTGAGTGTGAGCGTGACGCTAACGTTTACAGGAAGCGTCGATATTTAACGTGAAACTCAACACTAATTGTTAGCTTAATTTGCTTGACAACATCTATTGTGTTTGGCATGGACATTAAGAATACAATAATTTGCCAAGTGAAATATTACATAACGATTGTGCCTTATCCTACAATTCTAAATGCTGTAAAAAATTCAGTAAAAGAGTTTAACATGACAAATAATGTCCAAGCGAAAACGTGTGGGATCTAAATCTGTTTTAAGTGGCATTGAATTCGTGTGACCTAATGTTTTTTGTATTGAAATTATTTTCTATTATTACAACTTCTAGAATTATACAATAGCAGAAACATAACTTTATGTAACACGTAATACAGATACTTAGTTAGCTTAGTTAGTATGACACTTTATTAGTAAATGAGGAGCTCAAATTCAAAAACAAGTTATCTAATACCTTTTCCAAAATTTCAAACCTTGGCACAAATCTATGGCCATGAGACATAACCGATGACAAAAATAATGAATATTTTATAAGCAAGCACAAGTTAGACAACATACCGTAAAACGGAGTAATAACTAATAAGTGACATATTTGTTGTTTCTCCAATTATTGGGCATTGTGAATATTTGATTTCGAGCCGATTTCTTTGACAAAATAGGATTCTGTGGTCGTTTGAGGATATTTTACTGGGTATAGTATTGGGACAAATCTAAAATGAAGGCTTCTTTAGTTTGGGAAACATAATAATATTATTAAATTTTGAGGCTCTTTTTAAGGCCTTATTTATTGGAAGGTATAATTACATTTACCGGAACATTTTTACAGCATTTATAACTGAGCTTCATTCAGGTTGTGTCCACTACTAATTCTACACTTCACTCGACCTTTTGTTTTCCACCATATTACTTGTTAAACCTTTAATTTCTGACCTTTTATTTTCGACCGTATTACTTGTATGACATTTTATTTTTGAACAAATTACTTAGAAATTATGGCAACAACACAGTTGCAAAGATGCATGCAGATTTACTGCATTATCTTTTTCGTTTTGAACGTATTACTTAGGAATCTTGAGAAGGAATCTCTTGTTGAAGGC